>JBAMCF010000329.1:0-125987 GCA_037075285.1 Drosophila lutescens
CTGATTATCGCAGGCCACCACTTTTACGCTGCCCTGGTATCAGCCCGCGTCCATACAGCAAGGCGATGAACCAGGCTTCTCGCGTACCATACGGAGGCATATAAGGGTCAGCTGGGACTCAACCGCCTTCCATTTGTTTCTAGGAATCCTGCTCTTTGGATTCCCCCTTTCAATGAGTCCAAGTAGGACCCGATCTTTCGTGATCTCGACAAAGGAGACCGACGGCTGGATCTTCGATCTCTTCGCCGACGGACCGGGCGAAGACGTGGCGACGTTGCTTCTGACATGTGAGCGCAGGGTTGGGGCGGCAGTCCGTCTTTCTGCTTAGGTGAATTTCTTCACACCAGCGGGTGACCCGTTCGACTTTGCTGCGCCTACCGCTGATTTTGGCGCAGATGCGCACGAGTTAACTTTGCTTCAATTATTCTTCATAAAATGTTTATATGGCTCCCGGCGAGATTGTGATTTGACTTATAATTAATGGCGAAAGGCAGCTGTATTAAATAGTGAGGTAGGCTCACATAGATTGCGGCTTTTAAATCGCGCCAAAATTATCGGCTTATTCATTCTACGGCATATATAATAATAAGAAGTGTTAAAAACTCACATGACAGCCATCCGTTCACTAGAATGCTGGGCCCATCGTTGCTGTTGACGAAGATCTTGACTGAAAGAAACTTTACAAGATTCGATTTACATAATCTGACGCCACCGTTATGGCTTTTATAAAAGCGAGAGCTGATGCGTCATTCTCTTTAGAAACAGCTCACTATTCCCTACAGCTGATTATCGATTTGAATTTACATGTTTGGTTTGAACTACTACTAACTGATTAAATGAAATGTATAAAAAAAATAACAAAAAACGGATCGCCCTGTCAACAAATTCCTTCGGCGGTTCATCGGTGGTCAATGAAGGGCTGAAAGATTCCTTCAGTCATTTTCGTAATACGCAGGTGGTGACCGATCAGGGCTGCCAACCGTCTCCGAATGCCGCGCGTGGCGCTGGCAATGATTCGATGCTGGTCAATGGTGTTCTGGTTAGTCGTTGCGATCCGATCCGGTGGCTGAGCTGCGTGGACAATTTTGCGCAGCGTGCTGCGCATGATGAAGCTCCCAAAAGGAGGTGGCGGTGGGTGTAGCGGCAACAGGTCTTTCGTGGACACGTGCGCGCAGCGTTCGATTTGAGGCTGGGGCTGCTCGCAGGCCGATTCATTTAGCGCTGCGCGTTGGGCGATAAGTCCGAGGAAATATACCTGCCGCAGATCTACACCTGTACTGTGAATATAATGCAGCGCCGATGTGGCCGAGAATTTGACGTCACACCACCTCTGCCTGAATTGCAGTCAACACCTTGTACGCAGAAAACATTGCTTTTAGTATTCATTCTGTTTGGCTTTCTCAACGCTAATAATTACCTGCAGCAGAATGTATTGAATTACGAAGGTATATTGAACAAACGCTTTTAACACTTGGATAACTTCTATCTGAGTTTATTTCACAACTAGTTTCAAAATTTTTAATTTCACGGATGACTCTGGGTAGCGATCGAGTTGAAATGGAACGAATTTTCGGCTGAAATAAACACACACTAGTGAGATTTGACACAAGCGTGGTCTCGGCCGAAAGTTCATAGCAATGAAAGTTCGCAGCAATGAAAAAGGCAAACCGAAAACTCACCACGGCGACTAAACGGTATACTCGCCTGATCTGTATTGTTCCGTTTCGTCCTCGCGCTTCGCGTATTCTTGTTGAAAACGGTATACTGCGTGAGTAAAAAACGAGATAGAGACGGAATTAAAATGTGCCGTTTACTTTTAGCTTGGCTTATGAGTGCAGTAGAACGCATTAAGATTTTTGTTGGTCCAGCTGGCTACTACAGCGGTTTGCAATGCATAATGCCGAAAGGCTTCTGTATCAATTTTATATCCACATTCTAAGGTGCGTAAGATTACGCTGAATCGATAAATTCTTGGAAAAATCTTCTGGCCTGGTTCTGGTAAAACTTATAACGGCAACACAGTTATAAGTTTTACCAGAACCAGGCTTGGGAACATCAACCAATATGCACATTTCCTTTCGCAAATTATCTTGTATTTTCTTTTTTTAACATCTACAGCTGCTTTTTCCGCACTGCGAACTTGCCATTTTTTGTGCGAGTAGACTTTATATACCATACTCATACAGGTTTTCTTTGCTCGGCAAATTTTGTATATCAGTAAGATCGTTAATTTTTTTTGGTGTAGTTCCACATATTCCACACACTAGGGATGATGATTCTGCCAAAACACTGAAAACTTTTCCATCTATCATGCTCATATGATACTTATGATGTACTTCATATTTTTCCAGTCTCGTTGGCTGTATTTCGGCTATTTGACTTTTAAATGTGTTCACTTCATCACGAAGCAAATCTTTAAGGGGTTATATACCTTTTTTTTCAAAAATTTTAAATTTTTTTTTTGCTGAATCTTAAAGTATATCCTTTAGAGAACATTTTCCCAAATTTTCATAGAGATCCGAATAATAGTTCGATAGGAAAACAGCTTTTTGATGCGCGGTTCGTCACGGCTGCGGACAGCGTCAAGCTGCGCCCGGCAAGCAATGACTGCGCCCGGCAAGCAAATGACTGCGCCGTCATCAAAGAATCGTAAATGTAACTCTGCTGCTCGTTTTACTGTTTTTTTTCAAAAAAATAAGTATGAATAGCCAGTGCAAAGTTACACGCGAAGTTCGCGAAGCATCGAAAACTCGTAAATCGCGGTCGAAAAAAAGGAAGCAGTATTTTAATCCCCAAACTGTTGAAGTGGACGAAAGCAGTTTCAGTGCGTCTCGTAAAAAACTGAAAGTCAAGAACGGAATTGAAGTGCCGGTTGATCATTCGGTGGAATATCGATTCATCAATTTTTTCCAGGTGTTTACGGATCTTTCTCAGTTCGTGAAATGCAAAACGTGCGATGGTTCCGTGCGATTCGCATCCACAGAAATGCGAAGACTTGGATTCAAAATTGCAGTGACATGTGATGACTGTGAGCAGCGTAAAATAAATCCAAGTGATACTATCGATGGCGCATATGAAATCAACAGACGTTCTATAATGACAATGCGATTGCTCGGTTTGGGGGCAGCGGGCTGTGAATAATTTTGCGGGCTTATGGACATGCCACCGTTCATAAAACAAAAATTTTACGATGCCATATTGAAAAAAATTTTAACTACCGTCCAACCAGTATTCGATCGATTGATTAGTTTTGCTGTGCGTGATGAAATAGATATGAACGAGGGGCCGTTCAAGAATCATTTGACTGTATCTGGCGATGGCACTTGGAAGAAACGTGGATTCACTTCCTTGTACGTGGTCGCTTCTTTGGTGGGGCACTACACTGGTCGTGAAAAGTGCGTTTTGTAAATTGTGCCAAACGTGGGAGAAGAAAAAGGGGACTGCCGAGCATGAAGAATGGATTGTAACTCATGAAGCCAAGTGTACATCAAATCATTCTGGATCAGCTGGCAAGATGGAGGTAGACGCTATGCTTGAAATGTTTGGACGCTCTGAAACATTGCATGGAGTGAGGTTCGCAAATTACATCGGAGACGGCGACTCTAAAACTTTTTCTTCTATAAAAAATTCAGCCCTATACGAGGACATTGTCGTGCAGAAGAAAGAGTGCATTGGACACGTGGAGAAAAGAATGGGCACACGACTGAGAAACGCAAAAAAAAATAATCAAGGGATTGGTGGCCAGGGAAAATTGACGGGCAAAATGATAGACAAGTTGGCCGTTTACTACGGGCTAGCGATTCGCCGAAATACGGATTCGGTGAAGAAAATGAAGAATGATATTTGGGCTACCTTCTACCACTTTAGCTCAACCGACACTAATCCTCAACATGCGAAATGTCCCGCGGGTGACGAGTCATGGTGCGAGTGGCAGAGAGCTCTTGCTGCGTTACCTAAGAAATCATTGAAGAATAAAAATCAGATCCCTGGATTTATACACTCCTACAAATCCCTTCCTAATGATGTTTTGAAGGTTATAAAGCCAATTTACGAAGACCTATCAAAAGATGAATTGCTCGAAAAATGCCTCGGCGGATTCATTCAGAATAACAACGAGAGTTACAACCAATTAATCTGGAAGCTGACTCCGAAACATCTTCCTGGGGGTTCAGTGCCAGTGAGGATCGCAGCTTACACTTCAGCCTGCATTTTCAACGAGATACAAACATCCGTACTGCAGATTTTCGAAGGGATGGGGTACCCTGTGGGAAGTATTTCGACGGCTGAGCTGAGGGTGCAAAGTGCGACGAGGGAAGGACGAATGGCCAGGAGACAACTTCAATTGGATATTTTGGAGCCTGCATCAAGTGCAGGAGGCACGCTTAATGGTTCCGGAATCGACGATGTAAGTTTGTCTGCTCGACTTATAGTTGCATATACTCAACGTAAAACTTTGAAGGCGATTATCTCAAAGTCGTGTTTTTCCAAAAGTGCCTTCGCCGTGACCACGATTGCACAAGAACTATTTGATCGATCTTCTTCATTTTTTTTAAAATTATTATTCGTAATGATTGTGCCGAGTTCGTTAACGATTCAGTTTTTATGCGCCAATTTCGATTTCGCAGATAAAAATTTTTTAATAAAATTTTTAGTTTCGAAAAATCAACTTTTTGGAAAAATTGTTACTGTATGCAAAAAAAGGCAAATATGTTTGAAAATAATCGTTCACGAACTGGTAATAATACTATACTAATAAAAATTGTTTGGTTTTTTGATTTCAGTTGACCTGCTGGACCTCCATCGTGGTCACCGCAAGCCGCTATAAAAAAAGGGTTCCGAGAGAATTGCCATAACTTTGTAAATAATTCATATTTTTTTAAGATCAAAGGCTTGTTGTTTCGATAAAAACATGTACTATCAATAAATAATAACTTCAGTTTCATAAATTAATTGCTACACACCTGAAAAAAAATACAAAGTTCCCTCAATTTTTTCGCTCAAAAAGGTATATAACCCCTTAAGACAAACCAATTTTACTGGTCTGCAATAACGTGTGGATGAAGGTTTCATATTTTTCCAGAGTATTGTTGATCAAAGAACTATTTGTAGTGGTACCAAGCATACCGAAAACATATTTTGATCGATCATGCAAGCATTTGTGTCGTTAACTTGTTGACGATATGTTGCATGGCCAAGACTCCCATCACAGCCCATATGTATATTGCAGTTATCGTAGGAATATTGTTATTCTCTGCAGCTGTAAAATCTTTGGCATGTGCGGTATATATCTGGACGTTGATGCACTATGGTCAGTACAATCAAGTGGCCCTTACGACACCAAGCAATGCTTGTTACGCGCGGAGCCCTACACCGTTTTGGGCGAGTAAACGAAATCGCGGACAAAGAAAAGACAATTTCACAATAGACAATTTAAAATACATGCAGGTCAAAATACGAATAGTCAAAATACATAAAGTAAAACTAATTATTTGCTAGGTAGGATAGTATAATTGATTTAAAGATAGGCAGTGAGTCGGTAGTAGATATTAGGTGGTATAGTCTATTACAGTCATTGCAGAGTACTCTAAAAGGTTCATGCATTGGATAATTAGAGATGCAATGATTTAAAACTAGAGGAATATAGTTTCATGTGAATCTATTAGGCACATTAAAATGCTGACGACCCAGTAACTCGGGGCTCTCCACATCACCATGAATAAGATTTCTGATAAACGTAATACCAAGCATAGTTCTTCGGCTAACTAATGATGGTAAATTAATTAGAAGTAGTCTACTAGAGTAGGATGGCAGTATTAGGTTTGTATAATCTGGCAACTGTGTGATTAACCTCGAATGAATGATCAGTGACGTTTAGACCACTAGGATAGCACTTTTTTTTCAGACAGTAGAACAGACAGTACCACTCTGCAGGTCTATATATGAAAATAAAAAAACTATTTAATACTATTTTTTATACTTCCCTAAAACGTTATTTGGACTTTCTTCTTGATATTAGGAAAGTTGTAGCTGTAGTTGTAGGTTTTAAGAGCCAAAAAAGGTAAAAAAGTCATGGTCCCAGAAATTGCATATGGTGCAACCTTGTGAAATGACCATCTCTATTCATGGGAAACGGTTTTTATGTTATTATTGATTGTCAAATGGGGATTTTATTGTACAATTTTTATGTTTTGCCTTGCAATTAGTTATCAAAAATATTGAAAAACCGAGGCATTACCTTCAGGTAGAATGCATAGATAAATTATGCAGGTATACATTTACAGGTACATATACATAGTAGTATGTAGAATCAAAACATACAGGTAGGCATTAATTGACAGAAAACAAGAGAGAACGTTATAGTCGGGTGCCCCGACTATCATATACCCGTTACTCAGGTAAAGGGAGTGCGAGGGAGATGGAGATAGAAATTTCTTCTACATTTCGATAGGTATTGATAAACACAATAAACTGCATTTTTACTTTTCCGAAATATTTAAATTTTTAAAATCGTATATAAGCGATTGTGGCCGTTAGAGGGGGCGTGACACCTTCTTGAAACAAACTTGCGCTGCGTAGGAACTCCAAGAATCTTCATGCCAAATACCAATCCTCTAGCTTTTATAGTTTCCGAGATCACAGCGTTCATACGGACAGACAGACGGACAGACGGACATGGCTATATCGACTCAGCTAGTGACCCTGATCAAGAATATATATACTTTATAGGGGGAAACGCTTCCTTCTAGCTGTTACATACTTTTGCACGAATACAATATACCCTTTTACTCTACGAGTAACGGGTATAAATATAAGCTTGCAGTCTCCTACAGGTAGGATGGAATTTCATTTGAACACCTGCAAAATACTAAAATTGCGAAATTCTATTGGGTTGGCAAGAAAGTCATGTCGTTTTTTTAGTAATCGTTTTTAATCTTATTTATTTACGACTAATCGAGCACCAGGGTCACACTTTTTAGTATCGTTTTAAAGCTTATTGTCTTAGGTACTATCGATGAAAATAAATATTCGATAACATTTGTGGAAGCTATAGCAAATTAAACATGGAGGATCAAAGTGAGCATTTTCGGCATATTTTGCTTTTTTATTTCCGAAAAGGAAAAAAAGCGGCCGAAGCTCGCGAAAAATTGTGCGAAGTGTATGGTATAGATGCCATGAGTGATCGCCAATGTCAGCGCTGGTTTGCCAAATTCAGGCTTGGAGATTTTGGAGTTAAAGACGCCCCACGTTCTGGTCGACCATCGGCCGTTTGTGACGAACAAATTCAGGCTTTGCTGGATGAAAACCGGCGTTATTCAACGCGGGAGATGTCAGAGAAGCTCAGTGTGTCGCCTACAACGGTTGAAAACCATTTGAAGAAACTTGGCTACGTAAACAAGCTCGATGTTTGGGTTCCGCATAACTTAAAGGAAATTCACCTAACTAAGCGTATCAATATCTGCCATTCTCTGCTGCAACGGATTGTTTACAATAATGTCCAACGAAAAAGATCATGGAGCAAGAGAGATGAGCCAGCCCAAGCCACATCAAAGGCCGATATCCATCAGAGGAAAGTTATGCTGTCTGTTTGGTGGAATTGGAAGGGTGTAGTGCACTTTGAGCTGCTGGGACGGAGTGAAACCATCAATTCAGATGTGTACTGTCGCCAGCTATCCAATTTGGCGGAAAAAATTAAAGAAAAGGAGCCGGCACTAGCTAATCGCAAGGGTATAGTCACCATGACAACGCTAGGCCCCACACATCTTTGGTCACTCGGCAAAAATTAACGGAGCTGAATTGGGAAGTGCTACCACATCTACCTTATAGTCCGGACTTAGCACCTTCAGATTACCATTTGAATGGTAAAAACTTTGATTCAGATGAGGCTGTCGAAAACCACTTGTCTCGATTCTTTGCTGGAAAAGACCAAAAGTTCTTCGAGCGCGGAATTATGCAGCTGCCCGAGAGATGGTCGAACAAAACGGCCAATACATAATTGATTAATTATTAGTCCTGATATAAATAAATCATCTTCGAAAATATTGAAATAAAAACGACATGACTTTCTTGCCAACCCAATACCTAAGGTTGGGGTTTCACTTTTTAAGGCGTTTGATAAACTCTTTACCTGTTTGTACCTATCAGGTAATACCTCACACTATATATTGCATTGTAGGCTTAATCCCTGGATTAGTCTATGACTGAAAGTTGACGAGACAAGTTCTTTGTATTCTCCTTATTTTTTTTTAGTTAAAAATGGCTTTAAACAACTCAAAATTATATGAACTGTTTAGGTCAACAACTACCTATTCGGAGTTCAAAGAAGCTGTTATAGAAGAACTAAAACAGAGCAACGAAAATATATTACACACTCTTAATTTTACATATGCAAGCATTAAAGTGAAATGGTTGAAAGTCAGCCGAAACGCAGGGAGGTTTGCAATGAAATACGAGGACTGGCTCAATGACGAAACTATGACGAAACAAGAAATTGACCCCGACAGTCTATAATTTCCTCATTGCGGCATGTTAAGTCAAGAAAAGAGTTAGAATCAAGTCTATTGGATTTACCAAGTTTACCAAATTGTGACCATTATTTCAAAAAACATGAAATATAAAAATTTTTTTTTTTTAAAACTTTAATTTTGTTTTTTTTAGTTTTTAAAAATTAAAACATAAAAAAAAAACTAAACAAAACAACAATTTAAAAAAAAAATATTTTTTTTTTAAACCCCAATTTTTTTTTACTGTGCGACGGCAAAAAAAATATATATGCGATTTTACTTTTTAATGGCGAGATTTCTTTGGAAATAAATTAGCATAATCAATCAACAAGCAGCTAAACCATCGTTGACCAAACTACAGAGCAGTTCCATCAGAGTCCTGCACCAATGCGTCTTCGTACCGACTGTGCGAGTTATCACTGTTCCTCGGCAGACCAAAAGCGAACTATAAGTGTTCCACGGCGGATCCATCTGTGTCTACACTTGCTTAGACACAAACAACTGGGGCTAAGGCGAGAAAATAGTAAAAAGTGAGGTGCTAAAAAAGTGTGGCAAGGGTGAGATTAAAATAAAAGATTGCACAGTGGGAGAATCGGCTGATTTAGAGGCGATTAATAAATATGTTTTGCAGTAATGATGTTTTTTTGTAGGGATAATTTTTTTTTGGTAGAGATTCGAACCACAAATTAAAATTAATATACATACATTTTTTGCTGAAATTGTTGTTGTATTTTTTTTTTTAATATTTAACTGATCTAATCGGTATCTGATGAAGAATCATTAGATAAGTCTCCCTCTAAATCTTTATTTAAAATAAGACTGATAATATTATTGTCTACTATTTCATTGCCTTTGAAAGGGGAAACTGAGCCTGTTGATAGCATGGTAATAAATGGATCCGATGAAATGTATTGTGTATTGGCCAAGTCTTCCATAGTGTTTTTTCGCGAATTTTTTCGAATGTGATGTAAACGATATTTTCGCAAATCTTTACTTCTGGCCTCGAGAGCTTCTTCTGACATCATACCTATCGGAAGGGAAAAATGTTTTATTATTTCTGCACCATGCTTTACAATTTCATAGACAGATGAAGGCATGTAAAACCTTGGACACAAGTCCACAAATATTATTGCGGTTTGCTTCTGTATCAATTTCATATCCACATGCTAAGTTGAGTAAGATTACGCTGAATCGATAAATTAATTCAGAGCTTACTCCGGTAATTTTGGCAGCCTTTCTTGGTTCTTGGAAAAATCTTCTGGCTGTGTTGCCGTTATAAGTTTTACCAGAACCAGGCTTGGGAACATCAACCAATATGCCCATTTCCTTTCGCAAATTATCTTGTATTTCCTTTTTTTAACATCTACAGCTGCTTTTTCCGCACTGCGAACTTGCCATTTTTTGTGCGAGTAGACTTTACTAGAGCATACTCATACAGGTTTTCTTTGCTCGGCAAATTTTGTATATCAATAAGATCGTTAATTTTTTTGGTGTTGTTCCACATATTCCACACACTAGGGATGATGATTCTGCCAGAACACTGAAAACTTTTTCATCTATCATGGTCATATGAAACTTATGATGTACTTCATATTTTTCCAGTCTCGTTGGCTGTATTTTGGGCTATTTGACTTTTAAATGTGTTCACTTCATCACGAAGCAAATCTGATGTTTCTTTAAGACAAACCAATTTTACTGGTCTGCAATAACGTGTGGATGAAGGTTTCATATTTTTCCAGAGTATTGTTGATCCAAGAACTATTTGTAGTGGTACCAAGCATACCGAAAACATATTTTGATCGATCATGCAAGCATTTGTGTCGTTAACTTGTTGACGATATGTTGCATGGCCAATACTCCCATCACAGCCCATTTGTATATTGCAGTTATCGTAGGAATATTGTTATTCTCTGCAGCTGTAAAATCTTTGACGTGTGCGGTATATATCTGGACGTTGATGCACTATGGTCAGTACAATCAAGTGGCCCTTACGACACCAAGCAATGCTTGTTACGCGCGGAGCCCTACACTGTTTTGGGCGAGTAAACGAAATCGCGGACAAAGAAAAGACAATTTCACAATAGACAATTTAAAATACATGCAGGTCAAAATAGGAATAGTCAAGATACATAAAGTAAAACTAATTATTTGCTAGGTTGGATAGTATAATTGATTTAAAGATAGGCAGTGAGTCGGTAGTAAATATTAGGTGGTATAGTCTATTACAGTCATTGCAGACTACTCTAAAAGGTTCATGCATTGCATAATTAGAGATACAATGATTTAAAACTAGAGGAATATAGTTTCTTGTGAATCTATTAGGCACATTAAAATGCTGGCGACCCAGTAACTCGGGGCTCTCCACATCACCATGAATAAGATTTCTGATAAACGTAATACCAAGCATAGTTCTTCGGCTAACTAATGATGGTAAATTAATTAGAAGTAGTCTACTAGAGTAGGATGGCAGTATTAGGCTTGTATAATCTGGCAACTGTGTGATCAACCAAGCTTTGTAAGGGTACGTCGAATGAATGACGAGTGACGTTTAGACCACTAGGATAGCACTTTTTTTTCAGACAGTAGAACAGATAGTACCACTCTGCAGGTCTATATATGCCTTCTTTGTGTAAACACCATCAATATATAAAGCTAAGGTTTCCGCTGCATTGTACCTAATCGGTTGGTTATCAGCTGATTGAGTAGCTTATATCATTTTTTTGGGTAAACTCCCACCTCCGCCCGAATTTAGGAGTTTTTATACCCGTTACTCGTAGAGTAAAAGGGTATATTGTATTCGTGCAAAAGTATGTAACAGGGAGAAGGAAGCGTTTCCGACCCTATAAAGCATATATATTCTTGATCAGGATCACTAGCCGAGTCGATCTAGCCATGTCTGTCTGTCCGTCTGTCTGTCCGTCTGTCTGTCCGTCTGTCTGTCCGTCTGTCTGTCCGTCTGTCTGTCTGTCCGTCTGTATGAACGCTGAGATCTTGGAAACTATAAAAGCTAGAAGATTGGCGTTTTGCATGCAGATTCTAGGAGTTCCTACGCAGCGCAAGTTTGTTTCAAAAAGGTGTCACGCCCCCTCTAACGCCCACAATCGCTTATATACGATTTTAAAAATTTCAATATTTCGGAAAAGTAAAAATTCAGTTTTATTGTGTTTATCAATACCTATCGAAATGTAGAAGAAATTTTTCAAATCGGACCGAGAGTCGAAGGCCTCCGCAGCCAGTGCTCGGTAATATAGCATTAAGTTTAACATTGTATGCTAAGCTTAATTTGTTAAAATAAAAAAATAAAATAAATAAATCGGACCATTCGTTAAAAAGTTATGCGTGTTCAAAGTTTCTATCTCCATCTCCCTCGCACTCCCTTTACCTGAGTAACGGGTATCTGATTGTCGGGGCACCCGACTATAGCGTTCTCTCTTGTTTTTTTTAAAGATATGCTCCGACTCACATCAAGTAGGCGGAAGCAAGGATAGGTGACTTAAAATATTTTATACATTGAAGTACACGGAACATTCACAAAACAACAAAAAATAAAATTCATTGTATTGAGTACACAAAACGCGAAAAGGATCGTGCGTTTCAAAATTCGTTCTGCAAATTTCCAGAGCTATAGGCCGAAAGTTGCGGGTTGCTCTTACGGGGATCGAAACCCGTATTTGGCCGAGTAAGTAGCTGGAATTTACGAGTCCCGTGATTAGCTTGTAAAGAAACATTACTCCGTGACAGGTCCGACGATCCTTTAGCGAGGACAGGTTCAGAAGACGCAGTCTATCGACGTAAGATGGCAGGTGTAGTTGTTGTTCCCAGTTTAACCCACGTAAAGCAAACAAAAGGAACTGTTTCTGTACCGATTCGATTAGGTCCTGATATTTAGCATATTGAGGTGACCTTACGCACGAGCAGTATTCAAGAATTGGTCGAACAAGAGAAATGTAAAGGTGCTTTGTGGTGTAGGGATCCTCGAATTCATTTGACCAGCGCTTTACAAATGCAAAAACCCCTTTTGCTTTGCTGACAATGATGCCGATGTGATTGGTAAAGTTTAAGTTGTGGCTTAATAAAACTCCAAGATCTGTTACGGAATTAATGCGTTCAAGATCGTTCATCCCAATGGAATAATTAAAGAGGAAAAGCCTCTTCCGATAAAAAGACATGAAGCTACATTTAGAATTATTTAAGAACAGCAGGTTCTGGGGGCACCATGATTGCAGATTGCATAAGTCCGCTTGCAGGAGTACGTGAGAATCAACGTTTGTTAAGGGCATGCAAAGTTTTACGTCATCGGCGTACATCATCACGTGGGAAGAGAGAATTACTTAAGGCATGTCATTTATAAAGATTCCAAACAGAAGTGGTCCAAGGTGACTCCCTTGAGGAACGCCAGAAGTCACATGGACAAGGTTTGAGATCGAATTTTTAAATAATACTCTCTGCGTCCGGTTCAATAAGTATGAAGAAATCCACTTCGTCAACGAGATCGGGAATCCCAAAAGCGTAAGTTTTTTTAACAGTAACAGAGGGTTCACCGAATCGAAAGCCTTACTGAAATCTGTAAAAATTACATCAGTTTGGTTGTTGGTTTTAAACGCGTTCCTAATGACTGTGGTAAACTCAAGAAGGTTGGTTGACGTTGATCTACGTTTCATAAAGCCATGCTGTGTTGGGGACATTATTGAGCTACATTGGTGCTGAAGCTGAGCAGTGATTAACTGTTCTGCAACGATCAAGGTAATTCTTGTAGCATTGGAAATTGTGAGTTATGAATTCAGAACGCGCAGTAAGGTATCTCGAATGGTCTACTTGCGTTCTAGTCCTGTTAAGTTTCTTAAAAAGTCTGGACTTTCAGTTTTTTAAGTAAGAGAGTCTACGAGTGAACCAAGGAGGCTTATGAGAAACATCAGGTGAGGGGAACGAAGGCACATACAGATCGAAAACCGTGTCGAGAATGCCGTAGAACTGTTTAACAATGTTAAAAGGTTCTTCGTTTAAATCCATAAAAGACCAATCTACTTCGGATAAATAATGATTCTTATTAGTAAAGTTGGCTTTACGAAAGCAACGAAAAGATGCTGTTTCGATTTCAGGACCTGACAACCTGGACCGAAGCTTCCAGAGTGACCATTAGTGTATGGTGATAATCGTCTTCAGGACTAACGAGCGGGTCGATTCTAGAAACGTAGGCATTGTCGAACTCTGACGCAAAAATAAGGTCCAATATTCTATTCGAGGAGTTCTGAATTGAGTTCAATTGTCCCATTGAGAGGTCGATAGGGCCATGTACCAACTCGTGAGCATTTGAATCAGGTGATGACATCCAGGAAATGGCAGGCAGGTTAAAGTCGCCCATAACAATGAGATGGTTGTTATTGCCGAGGGTGGAGTGAATACTCTGAATATGATCAAAGTGCTGCAGATATAAATTAATATCGGACCGGGGTGGAATATACGAGCATGAGACGTAAACAAAATAGTCGTGAACGTTAATACGAACAGCAACAAATTATAAAGTGCTTTCGGTGTCGATTATCGGAATTAATTCTGAAACCAGATTGGACTTAACGGCAATAAGAACACCGCCGCCCAGACGCACTGTACGATCACGTCTATAGACGAGTTTCTTCAGAGTTTAATAATGTAATCATTTTAGCTGCCAGACTTATACAAACTAGTAATAGCCGCAGATAGTAGCTCTTCCCACGAAATGGCTTTAACGATGTCCGAAACTTTTATTTTTGTTTTCTCCTGGCTGTCAGTAAAAGTAAGTTCGGGTCGTCCAGCACTTGATCTTAGGTCCACCAATATAAGCTCATCATTTTACCAATCCTTGTTGCGTACCTCAAAATTCTTACGTATACGATGCATCGCGTGACGTGAACAAGGAATGAACGGTACAGCGCCGCACTTTGGACTTAAGTGTGGTGCCGTGCGCAGAGGGCGAAAGGTCGAACGGTAAAACCACGGACCTTGGACCCTGGATTTGAGAGAAGAAAGGGAGAGGCCGAGGATTAACGGGACCCGGAGGCCTATATAGGCGGGCCCAGCGCTGGAAGCTGGACCAGTCATCGAGCATCAAACTACAACGTCTGGTAAGAGTAAAAGTCAAGGAGAAACAGCCGTGGAAAATCAGCCAGGAGCAAGATCGCTACATCAAGACGTTCGGGACTAAGCAAGTCTCCGAATTGAGACACAGGTAGCTGAGGTCCTTTAAGGCAACATCAAAGTCGGCTGTAATACCGATCAGTGGAGCAGGGATCAGGCAGGCTTGGCACCGTCATTACCACCAGCAGATCGTGGAGCACAGGCAGCGGATTTCAACGGTGCATCACGGAACAACGCTGCAGCGAGTCGCGCATGACATCAACAAGGACAAGCATCCGGGGGCCGCGATGAGAGCCAAGCTTCAGGTACGATCGCAACAGCCAGGAGGAAAGGCTAGGGTGGAGCGTTCGTCTTTCTCTGGGCGTTGGCTAAAGGGACTGCTGGCGTAAAAGTTAAGGTGATGAATAGGCAGTGATCCGTGCTTAAAATCATAGAAAACGAAACAAACTGTCATACCTCGCCTCTCTCGCTCTGCATGCGCCTAAAACAAAAGCCTGCCAAATAGGTTTTTTTTTTAAGAATTTCCAAAATGTTGAAGTGCATCTTTAAAAACAAATAAATTCTCCAAAAAAATCAAACAGAAAATGTGGTCTGCGATGTTTTATTATCTCACTGCAGATTTTTAAAGTTGATTTTTCGAAATAAAATTTTAGTCTGGGGAAAAAGTCTGTTTTTTTTTTCGGCAAAAAGGCAAAAATTAAAAGTTACTAATTTAAACAAGAGAGAACGCTATAGTCGGGTTTGTGTCCCGACTATCTAATACCCGTCACTCAGCTAAAGGGAGTGCGAGGGAGATGGAAATATAACATTTTTTTTATTGCCAATAACGTTTTAATGAATGGTCCGATTTGAAAAATGTCTTCTAAATTTCGATAGGTATAAATATACACAACAAAATTGCATTTATACTTCTCGGAAATCGTTAAAGGTGTGGGCGCCAGGCACATTTTATAGCCTATTTACACTGGGGTGGAGTTATGGAGTTATGGGGTTATTGACATAACCCTGTTGTTTGTACATAGGCTGTGTATAGGCAACTAGATGTGGGCAAAAGTGAAGTACTTTTAGGGTCTTTGGTATTTCGGAGTATTTTTTTGTATTTTTCGGTATATTTTGTATTTATTTCTTATCGTTGAAGGTCCATCCCTAGTAAAATAAACAACACAAACAACAAACACTAGATGTCATTACTCGATATTTGGAGTTAATCGGGTTACTGGCTCACTCGATAGGTTACCCCACATGGTGAGACTAGACTATTAAAATCGTTAGTGGGCGATTGTGGGCGTTAGAGGGGGCGTGGCACCTTTTTGAAATAAACTTGCGCTGCGAGGGAAGCCCAAGAATATGTGTGGGAAATCTCAACATTCTAGCTTTTGTAGTTTCCGAGATCTCAGCG
This sequence comes from Drosophila lutescens, assembly GCA_037075285.1. Lineage (NCBI taxonomy): Eukaryota > Metazoa > Arthropoda > Insecta > Diptera > Drosophilidae > Drosophila > Drosophila lutescens. The sequence continues at coordinate 16,015 of JBAMCF010000329.1, forward strand.
TTCATACGGACGGACAGACGGACATGGCTATATCGACTCGGCTAGTGACCCTGATCAAGAATATATTGGGTTGGCAAGAAAGTCATGTCATTTTTTTTCAATATTTTCAAAGATGATTTATTTATATCAGGACTAATAATTAATCAATTATGTATTGGCCGTTTTGTTCGACCATCTCTCGGGCAGCTGCATAATTCCGCGCTCGAAGAACTTTTGGTCTTTTCCAGCAAAGAATCGAGACAAGTGGTTTTCGACAGCCTCATCTGAATCAAAGTTTTTACCATTCAAATGGTAATCTGAAGGTGCTAAGTCCGGACTATAAGGTAGATGTGGTAGCACTTCCCAATTCAGCTCCGTTAATTTTTGCCGAGTGACCAAAGATGTGTGGGGCCTAGCGTTGTCATGGTGACTATACCCTTGCGATTAGCTAGTGCCGGCTCCTTTTCTTTAATTTTTTCCGCCAAATTGGATAGCTGGCGACAGTACACATCTGAATTGATGGTTTCACTCCGTCCCAGCAGCTCAAAGTGCACTACACCCTTCCAGTTCCACCAAACAGACAGCATAACTTTCCTCTGATGGATATCGGCCTTTGATGTGGCTTGGGCTGGCTCATCTCTCTTGCTCCATGATCTTTTTCGTTGGACATTATTGTAAACAATCCGTTGCAGCAGAGAATGGCAGATATTGATACGCTTAGTTAGGTGAATTTCCTTTAAGTTATGCGGAACCCAAACATCGAGCTTGTTTACGTAGCCAAGTTTCTTCAAATGGTTTTCAACCGTTGTAGGCGACACACTGAGCTTCTCTGACATCTCCCGCGTTGAATAACGCCGGTTTTCATCCAGCAAAGCCTGAATTTGTTCGTCACAAACGGCCGATGGTCGACCAGAACGTGGGGCGTCTTTAACTCCAAAATCTCCAAGCCTGAATTTGGCAAACCAGCGCTGACATTGGCGATCACTCATGGCATCTTTACCATACACTTCGCACAATTTTTCGCGAGCTTCGACCGCTTTTTTTTCTTTTCGGAAATAAAAAATTAAAATATGCCGAAAATGCTCACTTGGGATCCTATTGAGAGATCCCACTTTGAATTCCTCAAGAGAGATACCACTTTGAAACCAGTGGCAGAAAATCCGTGAAATATGGGGCTTTTTGAGAAAAATATAATGGTATTTATACAAACTGGCCCTTTGGACGAAATTCTATTTTTAGTCTTTAAAAACGCGATCGCTTGGCCATCTACGGTCTAATAAAATACATATTTTTCTCGTAATCGGCCATGGAAAGCCAGATTTTTCTGCTTTTGAACCATGCCAATTGTGTCTTCCGTTCGCAGGATAAAAATGTTTTTGTGTTTTCTTTTCAACGCGAATATACGGCGAAAGAGTGGTAACATTGACCAAATAGGTATGAGGTAAAATATTGGAAGCAAGGGGCTTTGCAATCAATGTGGTACTGCCCACAAAAAAAAAAAAGGGGTGGCCGGGTTGATATGGAACGTCCCATATACCCTTTTAATCTACGAGTAACGGGTATACAATTTTTTTTTTTTTAATATTTTAGTATTATTGAACTTATTAGACAAATTTGAAAAAAAATGTTTGCGTAACAGATGACTTGTTGTGGCCGATCAAAGTCTATCGATTAACAAGCTCATCTCGAAGAAAAAAGCGCGCTAATTTTACTTTAAAGTTTCCCAACTTCGTGCAAAATGTTTAGAAGGCTAAAAAATAAACAAAAATATGAAAAATTTACGTCAAGGTATGTTAAAATACTTCTCAAAGCAAATTGTGCGTAACTGGTTGCATTGTCCAGTTATTTAATGTATTGTGTTTGTCTCTTTTAGCCGAAAACTAACAAAAGTGTTTGTGTGTTTAGTTAAAAATCTACGCTGATCGACGCAAGGTTGTTATAGAAATGTATTAACGAAATGAAAAAGAAACAAGTGTTATCATTGTTTTTTCCCGTTTTTGCCCCTTTTAAAAAAACACCACCAAATTTTTAACTTTCTGGATTTTTCTTCAGAGACTTAAGGTGGGGGATAATAACAATTTTTTTTTAATATCCTATTTAATATTTCTTTTGTAAATAAATATGTTTTCCAGGGACCGAAAATAATCATTATTTTTATTTTTCAAACAAAAAAATCGGCCACTTATAGTAGCCCTAAAAAAAAAAGATTTTTACCAAAATAATTAACTCTGTCCAATCTATGCATTCCCACTATGATTTTTAAATATATGATTTTTATCTTTTTGTTCAATGGTAATCTTTATTTTTGATCAAAAAATATACGAGTCAAAAATAATGATTATTGATGATTTTTATTTTTTTGCTCAAAATAAAACTCATTTGAGCCTGGCGGGCCTCCTGAAAGACTTTTCGCCAATCTGATTTTACAGCCGTCTATGGGATTATCAAAGCTACCTCCATGATTTTTTTGCAAATTTTTTTAAACACTTTTAAAAAATGGCTTATCCCATGATTTTTATTTTATTCCAATCAAAATAAAACTCATCAGAGCCTCGCGGGCCTCCTGTAAGACTTTTCGCCGATCTGATTTCATAGCCGTTTAAGAGGTTATTAAAACTACCTCCACGATTTTTTGCAAATGTTTTTAAACACTTTTAAAAAATGGCTTATCCTATGATTTTTATTTTATTCCAATCCAATTAGAGCATAATAATTATTTTTGATCAAAAAAAATAGGACTCAAAAATAATGATTACACTAGTTTACAAAATAATATTCTTGGAGAGCTCCAAAGCAATTGATGGCAAATTCTGTTAGTGTTCGACACCCAAATCACGAAAATACCACTAATTTTTTTTCGATGGCACAGTTTTTTTTTAAAGATTTTTTAAAGTTCAAAATGTTAAATATCGGACTTTTTTCGAATTTCTTCCTATATCTCGGCAAATATCCACCCAATTGGGCCAGTTTTTGTTTCATTATAAAGTCAATAGATCAGAGCTTAACTTTGCCATGCAGATCAATATGATTGGATAAGTAATGGCAGCGCAGCAGCTCGACAAAGATGAAAAATGTGTTTTTTGGTCCTCTGTAGGTCGGCTGTATGTATCGTAAAAACTCGAAATAAATCCGTTGAAAAATTATAATGGGTACAAACTTAAAGTTTACATCCCACCGGACAAAACAAGCCGAGTATGGCCCAAATTCATAAAAAATTGGATTTATGGTGGATTTTTAAAGTTCGGATTTTTCAACTTTTTTCGGTTGACAAAGTTCAAATTTTAGTTTTATCCTAGGCGGCGACATGTAAACAAAAATGAGTGGTGATGGCAGCCGGGTCAAAAAATAGCTAAATCAGATATTTAAAAGCTAGAAAATTATCAAAATGAATTTAATTTTTAAAAATTCCTTAAAAAATATAAAATTGCTTGCGTTATGACTGTGAGTATTTTTAATAAGTAATATCCATTTGAATAAATCATTCTTATGAAATAACCATACTTTCAAAAAAAGCATGCTTTTTTTAATAAGTACCGCAGTATCAAAAAACAAAAATACTTTCAAAAAAAGCATGCTTTTTTGTATGGTTATTTCATAAGAATGTTTTTTGACCCGGCTGCCATCACCACTCATTTTTGTTTACATGTCGCCGCCTAGGATAAAACTAAAATTTGAACTTTGTCAACCGAAAAAAGTTGAAAAATCCGAACTTTAAAAATCCACCATAAATCCAATTTTTTATGAATTTGGGCCATACTCGGCTTGTTTTGTCCGGTGGGATGTAAACTTTAAGTTTGTACCCATTATAATTTTTCAACGGATTTATTTCGAGTTTTTACGATACATACAGCCGACCTACAGAGGACCAAAAAACACATTTTTCATCTTTGTCGAGCTGCTGCGCTGCCATTACTTATCCAATCATATTGATCTGTATGGCAAAGTTAAGCTCTGATCTATTGACTTTATAATGAAACAAAAACTGGCCCAATTGGGTGGATATTTGCCGAGATATAGGAAGAAATTCGAAAAAACCCCGATATTTAACATTTTGAACTTTAAAAAATCTTTAAAAAAACTGTGCCATCGAAAAAAAAATTAGTGGTATTTTCGTGATTTGGGGGTCGAACACTAACAGAATTTGCCATCAATTGCCTTGGAGCAGTTTGGCTGTAAACTAGTGTTATTGATCATTTTTATATATTTATATAAAAATTGAATTTTAATCATTATAAAGTAATTTTTATTATTGACCTTATAATGATTACGGTCCCTGATGTTTTCTTAGAAAACTTTTCTATTAATAAAAAAAAAATATTCTGAACATTTTTGGGGGTTGACCATAATGGGGAGGGTGTTGGTGGGTGGTGTTTTTACAACCGTAAAAATGGAAAAACCCGAAATTCTATTTGCGCATAAGCAGTCTATATTATAATTTTCAAGACCCTATCTTTAAAACTAAAGTTGATGCCAAAAAATCCATTGTGCAATATGAAAAAAGAGTATTTTTATACAACTTTGAAACCAAAAAAAAAGTATTTTAAGTTCATATTTACTATTTTTTTTATTTTTTTACAAGTGATCACAAAAAATTGCGTTTTTATGAATATTTTTAGACGTATAGAACTGTTATACTCTAAATCCCCGTTTAATTTTTATACCCGTTACTCGTAGAGTAAAAGGGTATATTGTATTCGTGCAACAGTATGAAACAGGTAGAAGGAAGCGTTTCCGACCCTATAAAGTATGTATATTTTTGATCAGGATCACTAGCCGAGTCGATCTAGCCATGTCCGTCTGTCTGTCTGGATGAACGCTGAGCCTGGCGGCGACAACTTTACAATTTTGTAAAAGTGTAAATGCAATTTTTTGTGTTTATTAATACCTATCGACTTGTAAATCGGACAATCAGTTAAAAAGTTATGAGCAAAAATTTAAACAGCCGTATGCGTATCTAAATCTCCCTCGCACTCCCTTTAGCTGAGTAACGGGTAACTGATAGTCGAAGTACTCGACTATAGCGTTCTCTCTCGGGATAGCTGATAATTTAGATATACATCTTTAATTGTTTGTTTCCAATTTTTCGGTCATTTTTCGATTTCCAACGCCCTAGGTGCACTTCTTTGCAAGAGTGTTTTGTCAATTTAGTTCCTTTTAGTTCCTTGGGTTCATAGCTACATAATCGCTAAAGACTTGAAAGTGCAATTTTAATCGGTTCACAAGATACAGCCGTTACAAATACACTTAGTATTTAAAACTTTAACTCGCTATAATAGGTAAACGCGAGCTAAGCCAGAGAAACCCAAATCGGTTTTAGCTAATTTCGATGAGTACTTTCCGATTTGAAAAATGTCTTCTACATTTCGATAGGTATTAATAACCACTATAAAATTGCGTTTATATATTTTTAAAATCTTAAAAGATGTTGCCTCCAGACACATTTGAAAATCGTTTATGGCGATTGTGGGCGTTAGGGGGGTCGTGGCACCTCGATGAAAAAAACTTGCGCTGCGTAGGAAGCAACATTCTAGCTTTTGTAGTTTCCGAGATCTCAGCGTTCATACGGACAGACAGACGGACATGGCTATATCGATTCGGCTAGTGACCCTGATCAAGAATATATATACATTATAGGGTCGGAAACGGTTCCTTCTAGCTGTTACATACTTTTGCACGAATACAATATAAAAAATATATAAAAATATGAGAAAAAACCTAATCAATAATTTTAGGCTTTCTTTGGCCTAAGAATGGGTGCGGCAAAATTTAGAATATTGTAAAATAAATACAGATCTGTGGAATTTTTGTATTTGAATATAATCTAATCTTTATTATTTATTTCATTACCACTTCTACTCCTTCAGTCCATGCTTGAAAAACATGAGCACGGGGACGCAATTGTCATAAAATATGAGGCCGCAGTCTATCAGCAAGCCGATAAGGAACTGTAGCCACTTGTACCTGGTGTTGTACGGGGTCGTTCTGCTCCACCTTGGCCAGCACCTTCTTCATGTAGGACTTCTTGTCGCCCAATGACAGGCACTCCAACAGGCGGTGGTTTATCGACACATCAACGGCAGTCTCCGAAATATTCTCAGTGTCCTCGACAGCCCTTTTGGCGGAGGCATTGGTTCCGGCCAATTCGATATCATCGGACTTGCTGTTATAAGCTTTTCTGAGATTTTCAAAGAATTTAATTTTCATTATTTATTTGAAATATCTAACTAAGCCTACTGCGCTTTACGAACTGCACTGCATGTCTATTATACGAGTACAGCTAACCTTATAATTTTTAAACACAATTTTTCTTAAAATAGAAACTCAATTAATTTATTAAATCATAATAAACAATACAAATATCATTTGGTTGGGTACACCATAAGTATTTAACAGACATTTGGGCAATTCTCTGAGGATGTAAACCAAGCCAACAAGCTTGTAACTTGATAAAATCATATTTCTATATGATTTTGCACTGATATTTGATTCTAGTTAGATGGATCCTCAACTAAGCTAAATAAATTGAGTATCCTTGGATAATTTTCCAGGACAATAAACCCAGAAAAAAACATTGCCTAAAAAGTCAAAAAATTGCCTGAAATTTAAGGTCATTTGACCTAAAAAATTACCCAAGGAATTTTTTGCCTAAATTTTAGGCAATAACATTTTTAGGCAACCAAATTGCTTGAAACGGGATTTTTAGGCAATAAAATAGCCTAAAACGGGACTTTTAGGCAATGTAATTTTTAGGCAATAAAATTGCCTAAAGCGGGATTTTTTGGCAATATAAATTTTAGGCAATATAATTTTTAGGCAATATAAACTAGGGTTAGTTTTATTATTTTTTAGGCGATGTATATCCCAAATAAAAATATTTTTAGGCAATATAAAATCGGCTTAGATTTAGGTTCCCATATCCAATAAAACACGAAAAAAAAGGTTGTCTATCCGAGTCTTGATGTAAGACATAAGCTCTCCGACAGTAGGGAAGCTTACAAAGAAGGACTTCCTGGAGTCAGCGATGGTGATCTTGGAGCAAATTTTTTTGCAGTGTACTAAAAGCGCGAGAACGATCAAAAAAATTCCAGCGGCGACAGACTCTGTAAAATTTAAATATAAGAAAATAATTTGAACTCTTTTCAAATTAATTTCTGGATATATTTACCTTCTGAAGCTCCATGGATGGACTTTAAGATTTGATTGCTGAACGACTCTTTCACTCGGCCCTCAGCAGTTCGAAGGCACTTCTCTTTAAAGGTCAACAACTTTTCAAAAAGAAGCGATTCTTTTTCCGGGAACTTTCGTTTGAAATCAAAATTGTTCTCAGCAAAAGTTTTATGAAAATATGAAAATTTGAAAGAAATTTTTGATTTTTACCAATTTAAATCCGAAAGATTGTTTAAGTATTGGCCATTCCTTAAGAACATTGTCGAGATTGTCTGAATTTGAGAGCATTTGAGACCGGTTTTTATAGGAACTCTCCCAGTGAGGAAAGACTTCATCTAAGTCCGTAGTTCCATCACTGTTGCAAAATAGCCATTTAAAACCATAGTCGGATTCTTCGGCATCTACATACATATGTTTAAATTATCTTAGTTGCATATTATTTTACTCGTAGAAACACATTTACCTCTTTCAGCTGCATCAATTTTTAAATTGTCAACATATGCTTCTTCCACAGATGATCAGCAGTCCTCCAGCTCTATTGTTTTTTATAGGGAGGTAATATGTCTCCTAAAAATATTTTATAGTTTAATTATTATTACAGTTATCTTTTAATCTCTAATTTAATATCTAACCTTTACTTCTGTCGGAAAAAGATATGTGATATCTTCAGCAATCTTTTCGAATTTCTTGGGTTGTCAATCTATATTTTTGCTTATTAAATAGTCGCAAATAATTCCACTAATGGATTTGCGATGTTTTAGCTCCAAACGCTTGTGCATGCGATAAACGTTTTGAATTTCTTTAAACAATATGGAATCTGACAGAATTAACAAAGCTGTAATCTAAATGTTTTAAATAGGTCAATGAAAAAATTTTAGTTATAAGAAATAAACTATATGAACTATTTTTCGAAACAAATAATTTTAAAGTCACCTGATTATGGTCGTCACATTGCACATTTTCTTTCTGAAAAATATATAAATGTGATTTCCTTTCAAAATCAAATAACAATAGAACTACATTAACCATCCTGAGGGCATGCTCCAGCTTAACTCTTGCCCCAAACAAATTTTTTTGGCACAATCTCTTTAGGGTGTTCTGGGGTTAAAAGGAGTAACGCTTGCTCGTCTATTCCGTAATCTATTCGACAAAAAATAAAATGAACTATTCCTTTAAAATTAGATTTGTACAAACGAACAATTGTGTGATGCCAAAAACTCTTCCATTACTAAGGAAAACGAAATAAAAAAAAAACGCTGTCTCATTGTCATTTAAACATTTTGCGAGTTAGCGCTTCAACTAACAAAATCATATATTGACTGATTATTTTCAGGCCGGTGAACAAGGAGTATGAAACTGAATTACACAATAACCAATTCTCACCAATTCAAAGAACAAAACATAATAAACTGACCTGTTTAACAAAACTTCACAATATTACATACCAAACGCGGAGAAAACAATGTGACTGAATTTCAAAAATAAAAAAACCAATCAAAGTATCCTGACTAGGACCAGGACTAGGACCAGGATTGTTGAAAACCAGAGTAGTCACCATTTTTATTAAAAGACATGGCAACTTTTTAACATTTTAGTATCACCAGTACGCATTATTTACTTTAAAATCAATTTAGAAAGCCTATTTGTAGTTATTTTTATCTTGGTAACTGTTTGAACAATTGTATTTTATTTGGTATTTTTGTCGTGATGTCGTATGTGAGATTTAACGAGTTCGCCACCTTACCCTATTCGCCACAATACCCTACACGCCCCTACCATTTACATGAAAACTAAAAATAGAAAATTTTAAAGTTATAAGTATACTACGGATTTTAGTTTTTTTGTTTATGGTCTGAAAAATTTAGAATTTTGTAAATAGAATATCAGAAGATGAGTGCCGCAGGCTCATGTTCGTGTGGAGCACTTATCAGATCTATCATCAGATCATTCGCCCATCTTGCTTCACCTCTACGACCATCCTCAGGTTACAGAACGCCCACATTCTCTAACTACTGGTAAAACAGACTGGCTCAAATACAGAAAGTATGTAAGTACCCATATTAATGACTGCCCAAACATTTCCTGTGAAGAAGACCTCGACAATTCAGTTGAAGCGTTAGTGAATGTTATTACACTGGCTGCACAACATTCCACGCAACCTATAACATCTAATAAACCATTTAACAGCAGACGTGCTTCTAGGCACATCGATGAACTGCTACACAATAAGAGAAGGCTTCGTCGAGAGTGGCAAGCCCATAGATCCCCAGCCTCCAAGGAGCGCCTAAAAATAGCCAACTGCATACTCCGCAAAGCATTAGAAGCTGAGAAAAATAGAGATGAACTCTCCTTTATGAAGCAACTCTCACCAAATAGCAAACGATATCCACTGTGGAAAGCTAAGTCAGGCTTATGTCCACCAATAGAAAGTGAATCACCCCTACATACGCAAACAGGAACTTGGGCCCGCAGCAACGAAGAGAGGGCGAATACATTTGCCCTCCATTTAGAAAATGTCTTCAAACCACTTCCAGCAACGAATAGCTTTGTGATGCCAATAATCTCCAATCCTGAAGCTAGCCCGCAAATTATATTTCATCCAGAAGAAGTTACAAGAATCATACAGTCCCAAGACAAAAAGAAAGCGCCGGGTCACGATCTCATCACCCCAAAAATGATTATAGAACTTCCAAACTGTTAAATACATCTTCTAACCATAATATTTAACAGCATGATGAATTCTGGATATTATCCTCAACAATGGAGGACGTCTGTCATCATAATGATCCATAAAGCCGGAAAGGACAAGTCCCATCCATCGTCATATAGGCCAATCAGCCTTCTGCCGTGCCTATCAAAGATCTTTGAAAAGCTGCTCCTCAGTCGCATCAAGCAATACTTACAAGCCCACAATGCAATACCAATGCACCAATTCGGATTTCGTGAAAAACACGGAACTATTGAACAAGTGAACCGGATAACCTCCGAGATACGAAATGCATTTGAAAGGCGAGAATATTGCTCCGCTGTCTTTCTGGCTGTCGCACAGGCCTTCGACCGCGTGTGGCTGGACGGCTTAATTCATAAAATCAGATTAATACTTCCACAAAGCACCCATACAATTTTGGAGTCCTACCTACAGAAAAGAAGCTTTGCAGTGCGATGCAAAGATTTCCTCTCTGATTATCATCCAATAAAAACTGGAGTACCCCAAGGAAGTGTTTTTGGGCCGACATTGTATATTATTTATACAGCCGACCTCCCGACATCCACTCTTACAACAACCTCAACTTTAGCTGATGATACTGCCATCCTAAGTCGGTCTAAATGTACTCTTAGAACAACGCAACACCTAGTAGATCACCTCGTGCTTCTAGAACAATGGCTAGCAGACTGGCGCATAAACGTCAACGAACAAAAATGTAAACATGTTACTTTTACCCTAAACAGGCAAACCTGCCCTCCACTATCCCTGAACAACATTATTATGCCACAAACAACTGAAGTAACATATCTAGGAGTCCACCTGGATAGACGACTCACTTGGCGTAAACATATCGAAGCTAAGAGAAATCATTTAAAATTTAAAACCAGCAATCTTCATTGTCTAATTAACGCCCGCTCGCCACTAAAATTAGAGTACAAAATACTTTTGTATAATGCAGTCCTAAAACCAATTTGGACATATGGCTCCGAGCTATGGGGAAACGCATGTGCCAGCAACTTAGAAATAATCCAGAGAGCTCAATCAAAGATATTGAGAACTATAACAGGAGCACCGTGGTATATACGGAATGAAAATATTGATCTAAACGTAGGCTTAGTTTAAGACGAACTCGACAAAGCGAAAGCAAAGTATAATCTCAAGCTCCAGGCCCATCCTAATGAACTTGCGCGGTCTCTAATCTGGACCACAAGCTATACCCGACTCCGGCGAAGAGACCTCCCCATCCAGCAACAATAGTTAGGGCCGTTATTCTAAATAATTAATTTGTAATTAATTAAAATATATAAAATAGATTAAGATTTGCAAACTTGTAGTTAGTCTCTAAGAGAGAAGATTCGATAAATAAAATACCGTTTAATAAAAAAAAAAAAAAATAGTCTTATAAAAATAAAAGTTTTTACATAAATTAGGCTTAGTTTAAGACGAACTCGACAAAGCGAAAGCAAAGTATAATCTCAAGCTCCAGGCCCATCCTAATGAACTTGCGCGGTCTCTAATCTGGACCACAAGCTATACCCGACTCCGGCGAAGAGACCTCCCCATCCAGCAACAATAGTTAGGGCCGTTATTCTAAATAATTAATTTGTAATTAATTAAAATATATAAAATAGATTAAGATTTGCAAACTTGTAGTTAGTCTCTAAGAGAGAAGATTCGATAAATAAAATACCGTTTAATAAAAAAAAAAAAAAATAGTCTTATAAAAATAAAAGTTTTTACATAAATTATGGCATATCAGAAATATGTATTTAACTTAAAAAGGTAAAACAAAGTTGGTTTTTATTTTTATCAGTCAAAACGGCCCTCTTGACTAAAGTGAAAACATGGCTCATACCAAGTTTGCCGGTTACACTGGCCGAGCCAGTGATTGCTTGCTAAGGGTCACAATTTACTTTATTGTTGTGACCCTTGTCTTCTAGTTGCGCAAGATATGATATCAGTAGTTTTTGGTGTTGCTAGAGATAGTTTTCGCCGAGCGGATGATTTACTCTAAGCGCTGAACTCTCATTTTAATAGCCCTGATTGACAAGTCTCCAAAGCTAAAAAAAAAGATTGGTGGTAGGCAGCTTAGGGAAAACAACCCGCAACCTCTGAAAGTGATTAACAGAGCTCCACGTCGGGTCAGCTGTCGACCGCAGCAAATCCACAAATGTTGCTACGATCAGCAGGTAGAAAAGATGTATATCAATTGGAATCCGGAGCATCCGTAGTAGACTCACCAGTTGTTCTAATAACTTGTCACCTCCAGGGAATATTGAGTCCGGTCTACCGGCTCAAGTTGGCTCTCCAGAAACTCAATCTGCAGTACAAAAACCACTAACAGTGGTTCAACCTAAAAAACAAATATTTTTTTCTCGGCTTTCGACTGACCAAGCGATGCAAAAGAAAGACTATCCGAATACAAGATATCGCTTGGTCAGTCGAAAGCCGAGAAAAAAAAATTTTGTTTTTTAGATTGAATTTTTATAAGACTATTTACAAAATTCTAAATTCTTCAGACCATAAACAAAAAAACTAAAATCCGTAGTCTACTTATAACTTTAAAATGTTCTATTTTTAGTTTTCATGTAAATGGTAGGGGCGTGTAGGGTATTGTGGCGAATAGGGTAAGGTGGCGAACTCGTTAAATCTCACATACGACATCACGACAAAAATACCATATAAATCTCGAAGACTTCTCTTATCGTGTTTAGAATGTATTAACAGTAATATTAATAAGAAGTCCCGTAATTTCATCGTGAGGTATTTATACCCGTTACCAATAGAGTAAAAGGGTATATTGTATTCGTCCAAAAGTATGTAACAGGTAGAAGGAAATGTTTCCGACCCCTTAAAGTATATATTCTAGATCAGGATCACTAGCCGAGTCGATATAGCTATGTCTATCTGTCCGTCTGTCTGTCTGTCTATCTGTCTGTCCGTCTGTATGAACGCTGAGATCTCGGAAACTAAAAAAGCTAGAAAGTTGGTATTAATAATGTAGATTCATGGTCTTTCTACGAAGCGCAAGTTTGTTCCATCGACTTGCCACGCCCCCCCTAACGCTTACAATCGCCTTAAACGATTTTAAAATGTGTCTGGCGGCCACATCTTTTAAGATTTTTAAAATGTATAAATGCAATTTTATAGTGTTTATTAATACTTATCGAACTGTAGAAGACCTTTTTTAAATTGGACCCTTCATACGCAATCAATCAATCGCCCTGTCTGACCGTCTGTCTGTCTGTCTGTCTGTCCGTCTGTATGAACGATGAGATCTCGTAAACTACAAAAGCTAAAAGGTTCGGATTACCCACACATATTCTTGGTCTTCCTACACAGCGCAAGTTTGTTTCAGCCGAGAGCCACGCCCCCTCTAACGCACACAATCGCCTTAAACGATTTTAAAAGGTGTCTGGCGCTCACACCTTTAAGGATTTCGGTAAAGTAAAAATTCAGTTTTATTGTGTTTATCAATACCTATCGAAATGTAGAAGAAATTTTTTTAATCGGACCATTCGTTAAAAAGTTATGCGCGATTAATTCCCTTATCCCTTGTACTCCCTTTTGCTGAGTAACGGGTATCTGATAATCGGGGCATTCGACTATAGCGTTCTCTCTTGTTTTTTCTAAAAAGATGGTGAGCAAATTAGCAAACCTATTAAATGTATTAATGTTTTATCAGTGCCAGAGCGAAGATGTGTGGAAAGCAAACTCAGATAAATATACGCACGTATAAATGACATCATTATTAACAGTTTGTGGTACTTGGTGTTTTCGTTTGAGAGTGTTACCGTTTTTTCCCAAAGCGTACCTTGTAGAGTATCGTGGCGATCTTGTTGTAGGGTATGGGCGTGAATTAGTATTGTTGCTGCGAGATAACATTAAATGCTGTGTTGTTTTTAAATATGCCGTAAGTAACTTTCTGCTTTTACACTTTTGAAAAATATTGATTTTTGGAAACGGGACATGCAAAAAACGAATCCTTCGCATCCTTACACTACCCCTATAATTAACGAAAAAATAGGATTAAGTACTCCGTTTTCTTATTATTTTAGCAGCAAAATTAAATTTTAAATTAAAAATGGCTCATGCTCTTTCTGTTAGCTTCTAGTCCTTTTTGCAGTGATAACAGCTGCACGACACAGCACTTTTAAATGTCACGTTTCGAATTCCTTCAATGCATAACACGCGTCGTTGTATCTGAAACGGATGCCATGTGTTAATTTTGAAGTTAAAGATGTTATTTAAAAGCAAACCAACCTCTTCTGACTTCATCATGTTGCAGCATTGACCAACACTCACTATTGGCCTGGGTGGTTTGAATAAAGCAGACATCGATGCTCCCATCCAGGAAACCGAAGGTACCGAGTAGGACTCGCAGAATCCACGGCACGCATTAGTCGTTATGGTAAACTCTACGCAATCCGGGATGGACATTTTTCGCGTATTGCCAACTTTATGGCATCCTGGACGTAGCCAGACGTCCTTGCCCACCGAGTTACTCCCGCCGGGCATAAACCAGGAGGAGCAGCAGAGAAGCAGCAGAAATTTAGCCGACTCCATACTGGCAACTGTTGAGCTAGGCCGTGTGTCTTATTGGCTTTTAAAGCGACATGTCATCCTGGCGCTTGCGCAGAAGCTCAGAGACAAAAAAAACACTGGTCCGGTTATTCATGTGTAGACTGCTAAAAAGAATAAAACGAATTTAATATGTTTAAATTATTCATAAGCAATGAAAAAAGGACTGTGGAAAAACACTGTTATAAAAGTTCATACATATATGTAAATCCTAAACTTTATTTTTAGTCTATTTTTTTTGGTTATATCCTAAAAATAATTAATCGATTTTAGAATAATCAGGGCTCTAGCGGATAAACTTAAATAAAAATTTGAGCCGTAGAAGTCACTATTTGAAGATGTTGCGAGGTGTTTTCTGTCAACGTCTACGTCGCACAGTGGCGCCCTAGGCCAAAAAATAGCCATAAATCAATTTTTCGATTTTGGCCTAGAAAGTTTTAACTCACATTAATCGACAGATAAGTGATCCCATCCTTCAAATATGTAACCCCAAAAATAATATATTTTTTTAAGAATTTTCCCCATCAAAGTCAAAATTGTTAGCTGATTTAGGCCACCTTTAGGTAGAATATC
Source organism: Drosophila lutescens (assembly GCA_037075285.1). Lineage (NCBI taxonomy): Eukaryota > Metazoa > Arthropoda > Insecta > Diptera > Drosophilidae > Drosophila > Drosophila lutescens. The sequence goes on from JBAMCF010000329.1 coordinate 31,022, forward strand.
TTAAAACTAAGTATCAAACGGTCTTGCTGTTTGATTTCCAATTAAGTAAAAAAATTTAAAATCAAATAATGAGATGCGGATAGCAGATCTCATTGTTGTTCGCTATTTGCCAAATGTCCATTTTTTTTACTCTTTTTCGACTTTTGTTGGAAATGAAAAAAAGTATTTCATAGTATATTTTTTTATATTTTCTTAAAACGTTTTTTGAATATTCTTCTTGATATTTGAAAAGTTCCAGCTGCGTCTGCTAGGAGTCAAGAAAAGAAAAAAGACGTGGTTCCAATTTTTGTGTTTGTGTGCAAGATCTAAACTACTATATAAAAGGCTGTATATAAAAAACGGTTAGTAGCAAATTTCACCCAGAAAGGATTGACATAAAAATCACATTAATTACTAAAATAATTAAGAGCCGCGTGTGAGGTACAAATTAGAACAAAAAAACGACCCCAAAGTGCCCCAAAATTCGATTTGTTTTTTTTTAATTCCTTTTTTTTTGCCATTTCTCTGTTATAAATGTTGTTAAAATGGTTTATGTTCATAATCTTATGACACACCCGCCAATTACTGGATTTAAATTTTTTGGAGATTCAGCATCCTTCACCAAGTCACCAATATTTTCAAATTTTGTTGTGCCAGTCTGACGTCATTGCCTGCACATATGTATGTATGTATGTTCTGCTGGCTCACTTTGCATTAAGTCGTAAATGTATGTATGTATGTATATCCTGCTGTCGCAATTTAAGTGTGACCGTGCAAGGGGAAAAATTAAAGTACCACAGTCATAACACATTTAAAATGCGCGGTTAAAAAATCGATTATATCGCAAATCTTTTCTTTTGCTCCTTTTATTGGGTAAACGTTACAAGTCAGTAGACTTACAGAAATCAAAGTGAACAAGAAAGGAAGTTAACTTCGGCAGGCCGAAGTTTGTATGCCCTTGCAGTTCAAATACATACTTACCTTCTTTGAGAGCTTCAAACGCTTTATCTCGATGGGTGCTGTCTAGCTACATCAACTGTATATTGGTTTTTAAAATGTCAGAAATCAAAATGCCTACTTTATAACGAACAAGAGAGAACGCTATAGTCGGGTGTCCCGACAATCAGATACCCGTTACTCAGGTAAAGGGAGTGCGAGGGAGATGGAGATAGAAACTTTGAACACGCATAACTTTTTAACGAATGGTCCGATTTGAAAAATTTCTTCTACATTTCGATAGGTATTGATAAACACAATAAAACTGAATTTTTACTTTTCCGAAATATTGAAATTTTTAAAATCGTATATAAGCGATTGTGGGCGTTAGAGGGGGCGTGGCACCTTTTTGAAACAAACTTGCGCTGCGTAGGAACTCCTAGAATCTGCATGCAAAACGCCAATCTTCTAGCTTTTATAGTTTCCAAGATCTCAGCGTTCATACAGACGGACAGACAGACAGACGGACAGACAGACGGACAGACAGACAGACGGACAGACAGACATGGCTAGATCGACTCGGCTAGTGATCCTGATCAAGAATATATATACTTTATAGGGTCGGAAAAGCTTCCTTCTACCTGTTACATACTTTTGCACGAATACAATATACCCTTTTACTCTACGAGTAACGGGTATAAAAACGTATAATGTTCGATTCCTATGAGAGCCATAAGATATAGTGGCACGTTCCGACATATTTACTACCTGCAGTAGAAATTAGACTATTGGGAAAGTTTCATCGCGATAGCTTTAAAACTGAGAGACTAGTTCGCATAGAAACGGACAAACGGACAGATAGTTTCGGCTATTGGTGCTGATCAAAAATATATATACTTTATGTGGTCGGAAACGTCTCATTCACTGCGTTGCAAACATCTGACTGAAATTATAATACCGTCTGCAAGGGTATAAAAATTAATGAAAACAAAAACACTGAAACAAAATATCAATGGTAAATTCAGTAATATCGAATTGCTTTTCTTGATGCCTTTTCTTAAAGGCTTATATTCCTTTTTGAGCGAAAAAATTGAGGGAACTTTGGATTTTTTTTCAGGTGTGTAGCAATTATTTTATGAAACTGAAGTTATTATTTATTGATAGTACATGTTTTTATCGAAACAACAAGCCTTTGATCTTAAAAAAATATGAATTATTTACAAAGTTATGGCAATTCTCTCGGAACCCTTTTTTTTTATAGCGGCTTGCGGTGACCACGATGGAGGTCCAGCAGGTCAACTGAAATCAAAAAACCAAACAATTTTTATTAGTATAGTATTATTATACCAGTTCGTGAACGATTATTTTCAAACATATTTGCTTTTTTCTGCATACAGTAACAATTTTTCCAAAAAGTTGATTTTTCGAAACTAAAAATTTTATTACAAAATTTTTATCTGCGAAATCGAAATTGGCGCATAAAAACTGAATCGTTAACGAACTCGGCACAATCATTACGAATAATTTAAAAAAAAATAAAGAAGATCGATCAAATAGTTCTTGTGCAATCGTGGTCACGGCGAAGGCACTTTTGGAAAAACACGACTTTGAGATAATCGCATTCAAAGTTTTACGTTGAGTTTATGCAACTATAAGTCATAAAGCGTGCCTCCTGCACTTGATGCAGGCTCCAAAATATCCAATTGAAGTTGTCCCCTGGCCATTCGTCCTTCCCTTGTCGCACTTTGCGCCAGCCGTCGGAATACTTCCCACAGGGTACCCCTATCCCTTCGAAAATCTGCAGTACGGATGTTTGTCCCTCGTTGAAAATGCAGGCTGAAGTGTAATCTGCGATCCTCACTGGCACTGAACCCCCAGGAAGATGTTTCGGAGTCAGCTTCCAGATCAATTGGTTGTAACTCTCGTTGTTATTCTGCGTGAATCCGCCGAGGCATCTTTCGAGCAATTCATCTTTTGATAGGTCTTCGTAAATTGGCTTTATAACCTTCAAAACATCATTAGGAAGGGATTTGTAGGAGTGTATAAATCCAGGGATCTGATTTTTATTCTTCAATGATTTCTTAGGTAACGCAGCAAGAGCTCTCTGCCACTCGTACCATGACTCGTCACCGGCGGGACATTTCGCGTGTTGAGGATTAGTGTCGGTTGAGCTCAAGTGGTAGAAGGTAGCCCAAATATCATTCTTCATTTTCTTCACCGAATCCGTATTTCGGCGAATCGCTAGCCCGTAGTAAACGGCCAACTTGTCTATCATTTTGCCCGTCAATTTTCCCTGGCCACCCATCCCTTGATTATTTTTGTTAAGACTCATCGAGTTACATAATATAAGTATTATCGCAATTACGAATGTCGAACAAAGAATCATATATCATAACACTTGCTGCCGATACTGCAATTATACAGCTCGACCGTCAGTATGCTTAACAGTCATCAATCTGCCGACGCAGCGAAAATAGCTGACTCCACAATTCGGAAATAGAGCAATAACTCAGCACTGCATATAGCACTTTGACCCACTGCGAGTTATGAAGAATAGCTGTAATTTCATTTCCCCTTTCTACATATTTTTGTTAACGTAAACACTTTTGTACCTATAAATACCGTTAAGTTTGTTCAATAAAATCAGTCTCAATCTCAGAATACCACTGACTGTTACTCATCTACCATCGCAATCAACAGAGGCTGTCGCTTTAGTCTTCAGATCCTCATCTTGCGCACCATTCTCCGCCGTCCACCTAGTTCCAAGTGCTGGGTGCGACACCTAATCAGTAGACAGTTTATGTGCTGTATACTACCCAACCCCCCGATACACAATTCCTGTGACCAGGCGAAGTAACGCCACTCACGCTAAGGATAACGTATTAACATTTGGTGACCCCGACGTGATCTCACCAAGAGATCACACCATAGAACACAACGTTGGAGATATCTTCCATACGAGTCCTTTTGCCCAAGTCGTCAACAAGGCGACAGATTAAGGACACCTGAGAAAAGTCGACTCAGGAAGTTGGAAGACTGGTCAACAAGGCGACCAGTTCCGTCAACGATTTGATAAAATCGTTTGTGATCCCAGCAGGAAAGGATTCGTGAATCCAATCCCGGACACATTCTCAAAGTTGTCAACACGCGACACTTTGATAACCAACACCATCCTCACAGCAAGTGCCATCGTGGCCACAGAGGGACACCTGAGATCGAACCTATCGACTCAGGATCAATAAAGGACCGGTCAACAAGGCGACCACCTTTATCCACCATTACTGTTCAGTTTCTGACCAAATCTGGTTGCGAATCGGAGCGTATCCAGCGTAAGCGAATAAAATACTCCCACCGGGTCAGAAACACAGAACAAGATCAAAATGGTTAACAGCATGGGTGAAGAGAATCCTTCATCGGACATTCAAAAGATTCTAAATGCACAACAAGAATTAGGCAATGACATTGCTAGGTGCATCAATAATTTCAAGAAAGATGGACCTGCACGGAAACAAAAGCCTGAATATTTTGAAGCCCGATTATTGGCAATTAATGAAGCCTGGGAGATGTTTAAAGAAAATGAGACTCATCTGCCAGACTCACAGAAAGGATCTAAGTACGAGAAGTATGCAAACGATCTTCGATCGACTTACGAGAAATATACCAAGATCTTTCAGGAAGGTCTTGACTTACTCCTAGCCAGTAGCAGCAAGGAGGATGAAAGTTCGGTCAAGACTTGGCAGCCACCCATGACAGAAGTCAGCGACAAAAGGCTAGCCTCACTATGCCGACGCCAAGGAGAGGTTATTGAATCCCTTAGAATGGCGCTAAAGGAGTACGCGACGGTAAAGGGTCAAGCCTCCACTAACTTCATAAGTTCTTTGTGGGCACAAGTACAAGAGGTCCATCTAAAAATTTATGAAGAATTTGACAACCCGATAGAAAAGGGCTACAACAAGGAAGCCTACGGGACGTTACAAGTGGAAGTGCAAAAGGCGCTCATGGCTGGGCCAAGTGCATCTGCCACAAACAGCACTGATGTGCAACTGCCAAGAATAAACATTCCGAAATTCGATGGAGAACTGTTAAAATGGAGACAATTCTTCGATTTATTCTCATGCATGGTTCATGAAACCAACATGCCCACCATAAAGAAAATGTGGTACCTAAAAACCGCACTTACCGGTGATGCAGAAAGGTTGATTCGGCATATAGAACTCAAGGAAGACAATTATAAAGAAGCTTGGGAAATACTTGTTGATTCGTATGACAAACCAAGACAGCTTGCAAATACTGTAATTCGCAAATTGTTGCATCAACAGGCATCTTGTGATAGCGCAAAGTCATTGCAGGAATTATATATAACAACGATTGAGTCTCTCGCCTCCTTGAAGGGCCTAGGCATCGACATATCCACATGGGATCCAATTTTAGTCGTGCTCCTGACAGACAAGCTCGACATGAATAACCGGGCTTTGTATGAGCAATCACTTGGAAGCGCGACTGAGATCCAACCATTACATACAATGATAGATTTTTTGGATCAAAGAGTACGAGTCCTAAACACAGGAAAATCGGAAAAATCGTCGAAAAGAGAGCCAAAGAACTCAACGTGTGCGTCGTCAACAACTGGAAAGTTCTCTGCTTGTGAATTCTGTAAAAAGGAAGCCCATCCCCTATATAGATGTGAAGACTTCTAGGCCCACATCTGAAAGATTAAATTGGGTACTGAAACAAAAAATGTGCGTCAAATGCTTCGGTACTGATCACAAAACAAAGGACTGCCGTAGCCGAAAGTGTTTTAAGTGCAAGAAGGATCACAATACTCTGCTTCATCTCGACACTACAGTAGAGCCTCGTACACCAATTGTAGGGGCGGCGAGTAATAAGAATTATAATCTACTCGCCACGGCTAAGGTTGCAGTACAGGCCAACAATGGGCAGTGTGCAAACTTTAGAGAACTACTGGACTCTGGATCACAGATAAATCTGATTACAGAGCGAATGGCTTCAATGTTATCACTAAAGCTTCACAATGCTAAGTTACGAATTGAAGGCATTGGAGGACTCCCGAAAACTAGTAAGGCACGAGTCAACATACTAGTTAAATCACTTCATAGTGGGTTCACACAACGGATTGAAGCTTTTGTGTTACCCCAAATAATACCTGATCAGCCAGCGCAGCCACTTTCGCTAGCGGCTACAAAGTTATCCAAGGGAATGGCCTTGGCGGATCCCAACTTTGACGTACCAGGAAATAGCTACGAAGAGGTTTCTCGCATTGGAGCGAAGAACATCAGCAGAAGTTTGGAAAGGGTATTCTGCCTTCATGGATGAGGATGAAAAATTGGGACACATGAAAAGTGTAGGTCCAGCACAGATTCCCAAAAGTCAATACTTCATACCTCATCACTGCGGAAAATCTCTCAATGATATCTTGCATGCCGGCCCAACCGTACAAACGGACATAAAGAAAATGTACCGTCAAGTCTGGATAAACCCGGATGATCAGTTTTATCAGCGCATCGTCTGGAGAAGTAATCCATCAGAGGATCTTAAGTACTATCGCTTGAAGACTGTAACATACGGAACCACCTCCGCTCCGTTTCTGGCAACAAAATGCTTAAACCATTTAGCACTCATATCAAAGGCCACTCACCCCTTGGGATCAGGTAAACTCCGAGATGACTTCTACGTGGACGACTGCCTCACTGGATCCAATTCAATTGCCGAAAGCATTCAAATTCGCGATGAGCTAAACAAAATCCTAGTTCCAAATGGATTTAAACTCCGCAAATGGTGCTCAAACAACGAACAATTGTTACTAGGAATTCCAAAGGAAGACATTGTTAGTGATGTCAAACTAGATGAATCGTTTGAACATTACAGCGTAAAAACGCTGGGTCTCATTTGGATGCCTAAGAAAGATCACCTATGCGGAAGGACGCAAAGGAGCCACTCTACCAAGATTACGAAAAGAGTTGTCTGCTCGGAGTTGGCACAAATTTTTGACCCCTTAGGGTTATTTGCACCAGTTGTAGTAAAAGCTAAAATCTTTTTGCAGCAACTTTGGGAAACCAAACTTGAGTGGGATGATGAGTTACCAGAGGATCTTCAAACAGAATAGAAAAATTCCAGTCACCCAAGAGCTACACACCTTTGTTGATGCATCGGAACGTGCGTACGGAGCAGCAATATACGTTCGGGCAACATACAAAAATAACCAGGTCTCAGTTAGATTACTCTGTTCGAAATCGCGAGTAGCTCCAAAGGCTCAGCAGACACTACCCCGATTGGAACTATGTGCTGCAGTGTTAGGAGCCGAACTAAGCGACAAGGTCAGAAAGGACCTATCGTTCGATAGCAGCGTGGCAGGATACTACTGGAGTGATTCCATGGTGGTATTATCATGGATTAATGCTGCTGCATCTACCTATCACACATTTGTGGCCAATAGAATAGCCAAAATTCAGGCAATAACAAGCCAAGCGCAATGGCGTCACGTGTCATCTGCAAACAATGCAGCTGACGTTCTGTCAAGAGGCATCCTCGCCAGCAAGTTAGGCGACCATAATCTGTGGTTCTATGGGCCACTATTTCTACATGGATCGTCAAGCCAGTGGACCAGCACTCCGGACCTCAAGCCGAGCGATCTAGAAAGGAGGACAAAATATATAAGTTTACCGATCTCCCCAACCACAATCGGAGAAGAGATCTACAGCTGTAAGCACAATAATTCGTTCTACAAATTGCAGCGAATAGTGGCGTACATGTTACTCACCGCGGAATTGCATCAAGCCCGAATTGTCATTCTACGTACCATCCAACAAGTGGAGTTCGCTGCAGAGTTAATCCAGCTGCAGCGCTATAGGACGGTGGACAAGAAAAATCGACTAGTTTCACTATCTCCCATACTTGGCAATGATGGTCTTATAAGAGTTGGAGGAAGGCTAGAAAACTATGCACTTCCCTACGAATCTAAGCATCAGATTCTATTGCCGTACAATGATCCTATTGTAAAAATGTTGCTACGAGAGACGCATGAGGACAACATGCACTGCGGGGCTCAAGCACTACGAGCAATCGTGCGACAACAGTACTGGATTCTCAACGAAAAGATCATGTCCAGAAGCATTATTCACAACTGTGTGAGATGCACTAGAGCAAGGCCCAAGCTGATGCAACAGATCATGGGAGACCTCCCAGCTGAACGAGTCACACAAGCACGCCCATTTTTAAAGTCCGGCGTAGACTATTGTGGTCCCTTTTGGATTCATCACAAAATCCGAGGAAAAAGACCCGACAAAGCATACATCGCCGTATTTTGCTGTTTCTCCACAAAGGCCGTGCATCTTGAATTGGTAAGCGATTTAACCACAAACGCATTCTTAGCGGCCTTAAGGAGATTTCTGAGCCGCCGCGGCAGATGTCAGACAATCCATTGCGATAACGCAACTAATTTTGTTGGGGCTAACAACCAGCTTAAGGAATTGGAAACGACACTCTTCACGGAAAGGGCTATGGATAGAATTATAAGTCAATGTAGCAGAAGACAAGTTGACTTTAAATTCATACCGCCGCGAGCACCATCATTCGGAGGCCTTTGGGAGGCAGCCGTAAAATCCGCCAAAAAACTGTTATTGACAACCAGCTCTACGGCGTCATTGACGTTTGAATAGTTAAACACAGTAATAATTGAAGTTGAAGCAATCTTAAACTCACGACCAATCACACCTATATCTAATGATCCCACAGACATAGCGGCCCTCACTCCAGGACACTTCCTAATTGGCGAACCACTAACGGCTCCACCTGACATTAATGCCGATCGCAAGCCAAATTCACTTGTAAAGCGCTGGGAATTGGTTTCCAGGCTGAAGCATTTATTCTGGAACCAATGGTCAGCCGAGTACTTACAAGAGCTTCAGGCTCGGCACAAGTGGAAGACAGAAGCACAAAACGTCAGAGAAGGACTAATGGTGGTGGTAAAAGAAGATAATTTACCAGTAATGAATTGGCCACTGGGTCGAGTAATTAAAGCTTATCATGGTGCGGATAATCGCGTTCGGGTTGTTGATGTAAAAACAGCATCTGGGATATTTAAGAGGCCCATCACTCGGTTGGCGCCATTATTCCCAGAAGAGAGCGGTGGCAAGCGCCAAAGGCCCGAAGCTGAATCCCGTCTGGAACCTGATGAACCACCTGTACGTCGGAAAAAAGTAGTGATGGGCAGCACAGTCTCAGTCCTACTGGCGCTGCTGTTGATCCTGCCGGTAGCACTGGCGCAGACTGTCAATATTACGCGTTTTACAGACCACCCCGGAATATTCTATGAACGACTCGGCACGTCAAGAACGGCAATTTCGGAATGGACCATAATTGCCTATTATGATTTGAAACCATATTGGAGCGATATGAGAATATTGTCCACTGGGATCAAGGAGCTCAGGCACAAGTGTTCTGAGTTGCCTAACGAAAACGCATGCAACTCTATATTTGAGCATTTTCAACATATATATGGCGAGCTACAAGAAGGAAGCTATCTGATTAACCATTCCCGACAGCGGAGATCACCACTTGATATAGTAGGTAACGTGGCTAACTCACTATTTGGTGTACTTGACGCCCGCTACGCAGACGACATGGCCAAAGTCATAAATGAGGTGAAATCTAGAGAAGACGTGTTGATGATGCTACTCAAAAACCAAACATCGATCTTGGATTCTACAATAAACGTAGTCAGAAAAAGCAAGTCATCCACTGATAACCGCATCAGAAATTTGGATCATCAACTAGCAACCCTCAACAAGGAACGAGGCAGATATCAAGGCGACCACTTACAGCAAGCATTTGTAATCTTAACTGCCCAGCTAACTCTTCTGGCAACTGTAATGCAGCGGATGCAAGCGGAAATCGCCAGCGTTCTTACCGACGTTCGTCATCGAACCATCAGTCCCATGCTGGTAACTCCTAGGCAGCTAAGAGATCAATTAGACAAAATTCGGGATCATCTACTTCCGGATCAGATGTTGCCGGTCTCATCAGAAAATGTAATGGAACTCTATAAAATCATGCGCGCTGAGGGAACCACAACTACAGATCATGATATCTTCAAAATAACAGTGCCTCTGGTAGCAACAGCGCAGCAGGAAGTATCATTCCCATCCCGACGTGGAAATCAGGAGGCTGGAATCGGTTCGACATTAAGACACCCATCATAGCTGTAAATTCCCACAGAGATCAATTCATGGGTCTTACTGAGGATGAGTTCGAGCAATGTCTAGTATTATCCAACAACGAACACATTTGCTTTAACCATCAAGCCGCATTCAACGCTGAAAATCGGTGTGAGTTTCAGCTATTCAACAACAAATCTGAAACACTCTGTGAGATTATTAAGTCGAAAGCAGAGTTGATTTGGTTAAGAACGCATCAACGAAACAGATGGATGTTTGCGACCCACAACCAAATAGAACTTCAAGCTGTATGCAAGGGAATACCATCCACCATTCACCTGGATGGATCGGGCTTATTGTCTCTGTCCCCGGGCTGCACCGCACGAAACGCCAACATTAGTATTAGCACATTCAGCACGATGATCACCGAATCACATTTAGCGTATATTCGTTTTGGCAATATAACAACACCCGTTGTGGAAGATACATCAGAGTCAGCTCGAGAGACTGCAACTCAACCATCTGAAACAGACGAACTGGATCGTCTACAACAAAGGCTGGCTAAGCTAAAGGACACAGCATGGTCAAATCAATTTACCACCGTGCAGCATCATCAAGTAGCCGCGTATACTGCGTTAATAATATCAATAATATTAATCATTGCATATAGTCTCCGAAAGCGATTCGTCAACTGGAATCCACGACAACGTACCGGCAACAAGGAAGAGAACGACGAGCAGCAAGCACCGGAACCTACCCCACGCAGTTTTGCGTTCAACATTAGCGATGGTTGAACAACTGTTCAACGGCCGGGAGAATGTTAAGACTCATCGAGTTACATAATATAAGTATTATCGCAATTACGAATGTCGAACAAAGAATCATATATCATAACACTTGCTGCCGATACTGCAATTATACAGCTCGACCGTCAGTATGCTTAACAGTCATTAATCTGCCGACGCAGCGAAAATAGCTGACTCCACAATTCGGAAATAGAGCAATAACTCAGCACTGCATATAGCACTTTGACCCACTGCGAGTTATGAAGAATAGCTGTAATTTCATTTCCCCTTTCTACATATTTTTGTTAACGTAAACACTTTTGTACCTATAAATACCGTTAAGTTTGTTCAATAAAATCAGTCTCAATCTCAGAATACCACTGACTGTTACTCATCTACCATCGCAATCAACAGAGGCTGTCGCTTTAGTCTTCAGATCCTCATCTTGCGCACCATTCTCCGCCGTCCACCTAGTTCCAAGTGCTGGGTGCGACACCTAATCAGTAGACAGTTTATGTGCTGTATACTACCCAACCCCCCGATACACAATTCCTGTGACCAGGCGAAGTAACGCCACTCACGCTAAGGATAACGTATTAACAATTTTTTTTAGCGTTTTTCAGTCGTGTGCCCATTCTTTTCTGCACGTGTCCAATGCACACTTTCTTCTGCACGACAAAGTCCTCGTATAGGGCTGCATTTTTTTTAGAAGAAAAAGTTTTAGAGTCGCCGTCTCTGATGTAATTTGCGTACCTCACTCCATGCAATGTTTCGGAGCGTCCAAAAATTTCATGCATAACGTCTACCTCCATCTTGCCAGCCGATCCAGAATGATTTGATGTGCACTTGGCTTCATGAGTTACAATCCATTCTTCATGCTCGGCAGTCCCCTTTTTCTTCTGCCACGTTTGGCACAATTTACAAAACGCACTTTTCACGACGATTTTCCCAGTGTAGTGCCCCACCAAAGAAGCGACCCCGTACAAGGAAGTGAATCCACGTTTCTTCCAAGTGCCATCGCCAGATACAGTCAAATGATTCTTGAACGGCCCCTCGTTCATATCTATTTCATCACGCACAGCAAAACTAATCAATCGATCGAATACTGGTTGGACGGTAGTTAAAATTGTTTTCAATATGGCATCGTAAGATTTTTGTTTTATGAACGGTGGCATGTCCATAAACCCGCAAAATTTTTCACAGCCCGCTGCATTTATTTTACGCTGCTCACAGTCATCACATGTCACTGCAATTTTGAATCCAAGTCCTCGCATTTCTGTGGATGCGAATCGCACGGAACCATCGCACGTTTTGCATTTCACGAACTGAGAAAGATCCGTAAACACCTGGAAAAATTGATGAATCGATATTCCACCGAATGATCAACCGGCACTTCAATTCCGTTCTTGACTTTCAGTTTTTTACGAGACGCACTGAAACTGCTTTCGTCCACTGATTAAAATACTGCTTCCTTTTTTTCGACCGCGATTTACGAGTTTTCGATGATTTGCGAACTTCGCGTGTAACTTTGCACTGGCTATTCATACTTATTTTTTTGAAAAAAACAGTAAAACGAGCAGCAGAGTTACATTCTTTGATGACGGCGCAGTCATTGCTTGCCGGGCGCAGCTTGACGCTGTCCGCAGCCGTGACGAACCGCGCATCAAAAAGCTGTTTTCCTATCGAACTATTATTCGGATCTCTATGAAAATTTGGGAAAATGTTCTCTAAAGGATATACTTTAAGATTCAGCAAAAAAAAAATTTTAAAATTTTTGAAAAAAAAGGTATATAACGCCTTAAAGATTTGCTTCGTGATGAAGTGAACACATTTAAAAGTCAAATAGCCGAAATACAGCCAACGAGACTGGAAAAATATGAAGTACATCATAAGTATCATATGAGCATTATAGATGGAAAAGTTTTCAGTGTTTTGGCAGAATCATCATCCCTAGTGTGTGGAATATGTGGAACAACACCAAAAAAAATTAACGATCTTACTGATATACAAAATTTGCCGAGCGAAGAAAACCTGTATGAGTATGGTATATAAAGTCTACTCGCACAAAAAATGGCAAGTTCGCAGTGCGGAAAAAGCAGCTGTAGATGTTAAAAAAAGAAAATACAAGATAATTTGCGAAAGGAAATGTGCATATTGGTTGATGTTCCCAAGCCTGGTTCTGGTAAAACTTATAACTGTGTTGCCGTTATAAGTTTTACCAGAACCAGGCCAGAAGATTTTTCCAAGAATTTATCGATTCAGCGTAATCTTACGCACCTTAGAATGTGGATATAAAATTGGATATAAAATTGATACAGAAGCCTTTCGGCATTATGCATTGCAAACCGCTGTAGTAGCCAGCTGGACCAACAAAAATCTTAATGCGTTCTACTGCACTCATAAGCCAAGCTAAAAGTAAACGGCACATTTTAATTCCGTCTCTATCTCGTTTTTTACTCACGCAGTATACCGTTTTCAACAAGAATACGCGAAGCGCGAGGACGAAACGGAACAATACAGATCAGGCGAGTATACCGTTTAGTCGCCGTGGTGAGTTTTCGGTTTGCCTTTTTCATTGCTGCGAACTTTCATTGCTATGAACTTTCGGCCGAGACCACGCTTGTGTCAAATCTCACTAGTGTGTGTTTATTTCAGCCGAAAATTCGTTCCATTTCAACTCGATCGCTACCCAGAGTCATCCGTGAAATTAAAAATTTTGAAACTAGTTGTGAAATAAACTCAGATAGAAGTTATCCAAGTGTTAAAAGCGTTTGTTCAATATACCTTCGTAATTCAATACATTCTGCTGCAGGTAATTATTAGCGTTGAGAAAGCCAAACAGAATGAATACTAAAAGCAATGTTTTCTGCGTACAAGGTGTTGACTGCAATTCAGGCAGAGGTGGTGTGACGTCAAATTCTCGGCCACATCGGCGCTGCATTATATTCACAGTACAGGTGTAGATCTGCGGCAGGTATATTTCCTCGGACTTATCGCCCAACGCGCAGCGCTAAATGAATCGGCCTGCGAGCAGCCCCAGCCTCAAATCGAACGCTGCGCGCACGTGTCCACGAAAGACCTGTTGCCGCTACACCCACCGCCACCTCCTTTTGGGAGCTTCATCATGCGCAGCACGCTGCGCAAAATTGTCCACGCAGCTCAGCCACCGGATCGGATCGCAACGACTAACCAGAACACCATTGACCAGCATCGAATCATTGCCAGCGCCACGCGCGGCATTCGGAGACGGTTGGCAGCCCTGATCGGTCACCACCTGCGTATTACGAAAATGACTGAAGGAATCTTTCAGCCCTTCATTGACCACCGATGAACCGCCGCAGGAATTTGTTGACAGGGCTATCCGTTTTTTATTATTTTTTTTATACATTTCATTTAATCAGTTAGTAGTAGTTCAAACCAAACATGTAAATTCAAATCGATAATCAGCTGTAGGGAATAGTGAGCTGTTTCTAAAGAGAATGACGCATCAGCTCTCGCTTTTATAAAAGCGATAACGGTGGCGTCAGATTATGTAAATCGAATCTTGTAAAGTTTCTTTCAGTCAAGATCTTCGTCAACAGCAACGATGGGCCCAGCATGCTAGTGAACGGATGGCTGTCATGTGAGTTTTTAACACTTTTTATTATTATATATGCCGTAGAATGAATAAGCCGATAATTTTGGCGCGATTTAAAAGCCGCAATATATGTGAGCCTACCTCACTATTTAATACAGCTGCCTTTCGCCATTAATTATAAGTCAAATCACAATCTTGCCGGGAGCCATATAAACATTTTATGAAGAATAATTGAAGCAAAGTTAACTCGTGCGCATCTGCGCCAAAATCAGCGGTAGGCGCAGCAAAGTCGAACGGGTCACCCGCTGGTGTGAAGAAATTCACCTAAGCAGAAAGACGGACTGCCGCCCAAACCCTGTGCTCACATGTCAGAAGCAACGTCGCCACGTCTTCGCCCGGTCCGTCGGCGAAGAGATCGAAGATCCAGCCGTCGGTCTCCTTTGTCGAGATCACGAAAGATCGGGTCCTACTTGGACTCATTGAAAGGGGGAATCCAAAGAGCAGGATTCCTAGAAACAAATGGAAGGCGGTTGAGTCCCAGCTGACCCTTATATGCCTCCGTATGGTACGCGAGAAGCCTGGTTCATCGCCTTGCTGTATGGACGCGGGCTGATACCAGGGCAGCGTAAAAGTGGTGGCCTGCGATAATCAGCGATCAGCTGACCTATATAAACAGGCGACGGCAAAGCTCGGAGCGGTATACGAAGGGGCGAACATAGTCGCACTAGACGTGTGACGTCCCCAGTAGACCCCGAGCTAGAATTTGGCTCCCAGCAGCAATCAAATCACCGGAGGACATCCTATACATGCTGCAAGAATGCAACCCACATCTCCCCACAAAAGACTGGAAAGTCGTTAAGGTGGAGATGGATATGAACAAGGAGTCGGTCGCTCCCATAGAGGCTGCTCGGGGAGTGCTCAATTACGGCTTCAGCGCAGTACATATAAAAATTTATAAAGGGAACTCTAATTCCACGGGAAGCCCTGCCGGCAACCCAGCTAAGCAGGTGCTTGCAAAGGAAGTGGAGGCCCCTGGTGTGCCGGAGGATGTCTACTCAACCGACTCGTCGCTGAGCAGAGAGATGCGAGCGCTGGGACCGGCAATCGATGAAGTTGACCTGAACGATTCGGAGGCCGACTTTACTGTGGTGGAGGTTGCAGCTGGGGATGTCTTTAAGACTCCTGCAGATCAACCTACACCACAGTAAAGCAGCGTCCGCTGCCCTATTGCTTCGCCTGGCCAAAGGCGAAGCCGACATGGTCTTAGTTCAGAAACCTTGGATAACAGGAGGCAAGGTTGCTGGACTAGGAACAAAAGAATTCAAGCTTATGCTTGACCCCAAAGAAGGTTTAATTCGAACCTGCATTTTAGCCAAACGGCATCTTAGTACATTTCCGCTTCGCAATTACAGCAGCGGAGACAACACGGCCTGGAGCCTGGAGCTGCAAAATGGCTCTATAAGGATGCAATCGGCCTACTTGGCTTTTGAAAAGGTAGACCCCCCAGACGCGCTAGTCAGAGGACTGGTACAGGAATGTGAAGAGCTTAAGAAAGGTTTGGTGATAGGCCATACGCCCACCATTCTCAGTGGTGTTGCCCTATCAACAACGACAGAGGTGAGTCCTTATTTGATTTCATTCTAAATTCGAACTTATTTCTTTGTAATAGGGGCAATACCCCTACCTTTATAACAAAGGCGTGCCAAACGATCATAGATCTAACCTTGGTATCAGATTCACTCATAAGCACAGTTACAAACCGGGCTGTCTCCGACGAGCACTCTTTCTCAGATCACAGGTCCATAGAGACAACTTTGTCCCTAGAGTCACCTACGCCGGTCAGCTTCGCCAACCCCAGGCGGGCAAACTGGAATAAGTACAAAAAAATTCTGTCGAGCTTCCTCCCCATGGAGCCGCCAGAAAACACTTTTTGCCCTCAGGAGCTAGATAATATAGTAAATAAATTTACAGAAGCATGCAACGCGGCATTCACAGCTGCATGCCCTTTAAGAAAACCAAGAGGAAAGAAAAAACCTCCTTGGTGGACCCAGCAATTATCAATCCTCAGAACCAAATGCATAAGCCTGTTCAACAGAGCGAAAGCTACAAATGAGGACATAAACTGGCAAAGTTACAAAAACGAACTAGCCACATACAGAAAGGCCATCAGGAAGGAGAAGAGAACAACTGATGCCGCGAGGCTCAGAAAAATAATTTCTAAGACAGGCGTATCTTTGGGCTATCTTCAAAAGGCTGACGAATCATGGTCAGACTCTAGTGAAGAGTCCCTAAAAATTCTCCTAGACGCTCACTTCCCAGGGAAACAGGACATCCCCCAGGAAGAAACACTGGAGAAGGAATAAACTTAAATCTCCTACTATCAGACCGTAATATAAACTGGTCCATTCATAGTTTCAAGCCATACAAATCGCCGGGACCGGATAATATAGCATCGGCACATATTCAACAAGCAGGACAGCTAGCTATTAACAGGCTGAGAAATATTTTTCAGACCATTCTAGCAGTAGGAGAACTACCAACAGCGTGGCGGGAAACGAAAGTCGTATTCATCCCCAAAACAGGGACGGCCACCCATACTACAGCGAAGGATTTTAGACCGATAAGTCTGACATCATTCCTGCTAAAGATTTTAGAATGACTGATAGGTCTACACATTAGAGACATTATTGACCCGACGCAGATATCAGAGGCGCAACACGCATACACCCTAGGAAAGTCGACCGAATCGGCGCTACACTTGGTAGTAAGCAACATCGAGAAATCACTCAGTATCCAGGAATACACATTGATCGCCTTCCTTGACATAGAAGAAGCCTTCAACAACTGCTTCCCACGGCAATAACAGAATCCCTCACAGAACTAGGGGCTGATCCACAAATTGCTGATAAGCAGACTGGTCACGGTCACACTAGGGACCTCAACCCAGACTAGACTAGTGAACAGAGGCACTCCGCAAGGAGGTGTACTATCACCATTCTTGTGGAACATCGCGGTAAATAAACTACTGCGGATTCTTGAAGGAGGAGGCTGTAAAATAGTGGCATACGCAGACGATCTCGCTATCATCTTTAATGGTAAGTATCCACAAACGCTATGCGATCTTATGACCGCAAAACTTTAAATACTATCGGAATGGACGATAAAAAACTTGGGTAAATCCCTCAAAAACGGAACTAATCCACCAACTCTAAACAACTGTAATCTCTCTTTTAGCGAGCACGCAAGATACTTGGGGCTAGTATTATTTAAGCGTCTTAAATGGGGCTTAAACAACCAAGGAAACATTGCACTTTACTCTTGTAAAAAAGCAATCGGGCTAAGATGGGATATGTCCCCAAAAATCGTCAATTAGATATACACAGCGGTGTAACAACAAAGTGCAGCGCATGGCGGCTTTGTGCATTAGTGGAGCCCTTCGAACTACCCCAAACGAAGCGCTGAACGCGATCTTGAACCTCCCGAGCCTGGACAGGCATGGAAAGGGTTAAATCGGCAGCCATTCGACTGAGGGATACGGGGCAATGAAAAGCCCAACTCTATCCCGCCAAAAACGTATCTATGCAAAACCCGTGAATACAGTCACACACCCTTCGAAGCTCCGATCCCAGGTAGGGAAGAATGGGATCGGGCCGACCGGGCTCAATAGACGCAATCTGTTTAAATACAGACGGCTCCAAACTAGACGGACACGTAGGTGGAGGCATATACTCCGAACAATTAGAGATCAGGCAGTCATTCAGACTTCCTGACCACTGGAGTGTCTTCGAAGCGGAAGTACATGCTATAAGGGAAGCACTCGTCTGTTTAAGGGACATAAACACCCAAGACAGACACGTAAACATATATAGTAATAGCCAAGCGGCTATTAAATCAATCTACTCGACAAATACAAACTTTCGAACAATAGCCGACTGTCGCAAATCTCTCCACGAGATGGCTAGTCAGTTTACTGTCAGCTTTATATTGGTTCCGGGTCACCGGGATATCGTAGGCAACTATATAGCGTCGAGCTAGCCAGGCAAGGCACCACCATTCCTCTCCTGCCAGGAAAGGAGAATGTTGGCATGCCTATGGCTACGTGCAAGCTAATTATTAAAAACTAATTCAACAAGTTAGCCAACACACATTGGCAAAACACACCACAGTGCCGAATCTCTCACCAGACATGGCCTGCAATAAACAATAAAAAAAAATATCGGAACTACTTAAATTCAGCCGCACGGAGTGTGGCATGCTTGTACGAGTTCTCACAGGCCACTGGCTCGTTGGCGCACACGCCGGCAGGCTTAAAGCCCCAAAAAATGATTTCTGTAGAAGCTGCAGGGATGAGGAAGAAGAGGAAACGGTGGAACACCTACTCTGTTCTTGCCCAGCCCTATGCAGACCTAGACTGAAACACTTAGGATATCCCTTCATAAAAGTGAAAAGCAGAAAAAGACAGAAAGAAATAGGATTAAAAACAGATGGCATTCTAAGTAAATAGATTGAAACTTAATCAAGAAACTTAATATATTTAATAAAAACAAGAGAGAACGCTATAGTTGGGTGCCCCGACAATCAGATACCCGTTACTCAGGTAAAGGGAGTGCGAGGGAGATGGAGATAGAAACTTTGAACACGCATAACTTTTTAACGAATGGTCCGATTTGAAAAATTTCTTCTACATTTCGATAGGTATTGATAAACACAATAAAACTGAATTTTTACTTTTCCGAAATATTGAAATTTTTAAAATCGTATATAAGCGATTGTGGGCGTTAGAGGGGGCGTGGCACCTTTTTGAAACAAACTTGCGCTGCGTAGGAACTCCTAGAATCTGCATGCAAAACGCCAATCTTCTAGCTTTTATAGTTTCCAAGATCTCAGCGTTCATACAGACGGACAGACAGACAGACAGACAGACGGACCGACGGACATGGCTATATCGACTCGGCTAGTGACCCTGATCAAGAATATATATACTTTATAGGGTCGGAAACGCTTCCTTCTAGCTGTTACATACTTTTGCACGAATACAATATACCCTTTTACTCTACGAGTAACGGGTATAAATACTGTAATAAAAACAAGAAAGGAAGCTAGCTTTGGCCAGCCGAAGCTTATATACCCTTGCAGATAAAAGAAATACCTTTTTAAGTTGTCAGAAATCAAAACGCCTACTTCCTGCAAAGTTACAATGAATTTTCTTATATTTGTTTGATTATTCGTATGGGAGCCTTAAGATATAGTGGTCCGATCCGGCTCGCTCCGACATATGTACTACCTGCAATTTGATGGACGTTGATGCACTACGAGCAGTACAAACAAGTGGCCCAACGATACCAAGCACGTGCTTGTTACGCGCGGGACCCTTTATCAATTAGGGCAAAAATGCGAGTTCGCGAGGAAATACATGAAACAAATACTACAACTAAGATTGAAGCAAATGAGATAAAATTTTAGTTTTTAATACGGGGATAGATGTTGAAGTGCAAATTAAATGATAAAGATTGTTATAATTTTTACATAGAACAAGAAAGGGCTCATGCAGAGTAAAATTTGATGTACATCGAGGCAAATTAAGAGGGTAATAATTTCGTGTTAGTCTAACGGGAACATTAAAAGTTAAACGGTTTACCAGTTCTACAGAATCAATATCACCTCTTATAAGATTATGCATAAAAATAGTACCAAGCATTATTCTACGGTTTTCAAGTGTAGGTAAATTAAGCAATAGTAATCTACTCTGGTAGGAAGGAAGCCTTACGTTTTGATCCCAGTTCAAACTACGAAGGGCAAATAGAAGAAATTTTTTTTGCACCGACTCAATACGGTCGATGTGCACTTGATATTGTGGACTCCAAACTGAAGAACAATATTCCAAAATAGGACGGACAAGGGAGGTAAATAATAATCTGGTTGTATAAGGGTCATCAAATTCTTTTGACCAACGCTTTATAAACCCAAAAACACTCATAGCTTTATTGACAGTGGCCATTATGTGGCAATCAAATTTAAGTTTTGGGTCGAGAAGAACACCTAAATCGTTAATTGAATATATACGGTCGAGTGGTGTATTTTGAAGAGAATAACTAATAAACGTAGGAGTACCCCTATAAAAAGTCATAACGTTGCATTTAAGGCAGTTCAGATTTAAAAGGTTGTACTCACACCATCCCTGAAAACAATCAATATCTGACTGTAAGTTGAAACCTGACCCTACATCTTTATATGATAAACAAAGCTTAACATCGTCAGCGTACATTAGTACACGAGAATGTGCTACGATAGAGGGAAGATCGTTAATAAACAAAGTAAACAGCAAAGGGCCTAAATGACTACCTTGAGGAACTCCAGAAACAGCGCTCTTAAATATAACCCTCTGAGTCCTACCATTTAAGTAACTTGAAATCCAAGTTAATAGATTACATGGAAACCCAAGCTGATCTAATTTGAATAAAAGGAGAGAGTGGTTAACAGAGTCAAAGGGCTTACTAAAATCTGTATATATAACGTCTGTCTGCATGTTATTCTTATATCCATTTATTACAATGGATGACAATTCAAGAAGGTTGGTGGTGGTTGATCTTCGCTTAACAAAACCATGCTGACACGGTGATATTAGCGAGGAACATAAATGCTGCAAATGAGAAGTAATAATACGTTCAAATGCTTTAGGAATTGCCGACAATTTAGAAATGCCTCTATAATTCTGGGCATCCGCCTTCGCACCCTTTTTGTGGAGTGGAATAATGAAAGAGTCCTTCCAGATAGTTGGAAAAACTGATGATGAAATAGACAAATGAAAAAGTTTAAGAATCGGTTTAC
This sequence comes from Drosophila lutescens, assembly GCA_037075285.1. Taxonomy (NCBI): domain Eukaryota; kingdom Metazoa; phylum Arthropoda; class Insecta; order Diptera; family Drosophilidae; genus Drosophila; species Drosophila lutescens. The sequence goes on from JBAMCF010000329.1 coordinate 52,300, forward strand.
AAATGATTGAAGCAAAAAACTTAAGCACACTCCCAGGGAGTCCATCAGGACCGGGAGAATACGTTGGCGTTGTTGTTGCTAAATCCTTTAAAAGAGAACTTTCGGTAATTACAGGGGTAAAAATACAATTAGCCCTATTTAAGGGGTTAGGGTAGGTAGGGTTTGACCAAGCAGCCGAACTATAAGTAGTTTGGAAAAACTCGGCAAATAAATCCGCAATTTCAAAATCCGACGATGCCTCTTTTGAGTTTAAACGTACCGATGAAGGCAATGCCGAAGACTTACGCTTGGCATTAACGAAGTTATAAAACTGCTTCGGATCATTTGAAAATTCGAATTTACATCGATTTAAATACATGGAATAGCAATGACTGTTGAGAACATTAAAATCTGAACGAGCCACCACGTATTTCGAAAAATCAGATGGCTTACCCGATTTTTTATACTTTTTATAAGTGTTTGATTTAAGATTTTTAAGTCTTTGAAGCGCATTGTTAAACCAAGGAGGCCTGTTTAGCTTAGGAGGAAGCCTGTCAGGAACGCATTCGTCAAAAAAAGTGTTTAAAACGCTATAGAAAAGTTCAATTGCACATTCAATATCCATGCAATTGTACAAATCAGTCCAATTATATTGCGAAATCATGTAGTTTAGTTTAGTATAGTCACATTTACGAAAGCATCTCATTTTAGTTTGAGGAACTAAAGGAGAAAGGGTATTAGTACAGGGGAGGCCAATTGTCAATTCCAATGTTGGGTGATACCGGTCTTCAGGTACAACAAGTGCGTCAATTCTAGATACCGTAACTTCATGCGGATCTAAAACAAATACTAGATCTAATTGTCTATTTAATGAATTTCGTATAAAGCTTACTTGCTGTAACGATAATTCTAAAAGGCCATCCACAAAATCATGGGCAGATAAAGGTGTAGCTACAAGTGAGTCAGTGGGAAGAGACCAAGAGATATTAGGGAGATTGAAGTCACCCAAAACAATCAAAAGGTCTCTGTTGGAAAGGAAGGACTGAACAGATTTTATAGCAGACAGATGGTGCTCATAAATTATTAAATCAGAGCCAGGAGGAATATAAGAACAGGTTACAAAAATAGATAAGGATTGAATGGAAACTTTGACACTAACAAATTCAATATCGTTAGGGATATGAATGTTAAGTCTCTCCGATGTTAAACTAGAGGTAACGGCAATCAGTACACCACCCCCTACGCGGGGAGCGATCGGTCCTGTAGGTGTTAAAGTTCATTGACAAAACTTCAGAGTCAGATATCTCTGGTTTCAGCCAAGTTTCCGTAAAAGCCAAAATATCTTCAGTAAATGCAGAGGAGTCAGCATAAAGCTTTGGTAGCTTCATATTTAGTCCTCTAACATTTTGATAAGCCAAAAATAAACCTGTTAGTTTTTTGGCACAGTGGAAGGCCTGTTATTAGGCACAGTGGAAAGCCGATTATTAGGCACAGTGGGAGGCCTGTTATTTGTTCTCGGTTTATTGGGAACAAATTCTTTAATTACCAAATCATCATTAAGCCAAAAGCTTTCAGAAAGAAGTACATTAAACACATCAGGCGGAGCAAATATTTTAAAAGAAGATATCCTACGGGCGTACGAAAATCGAAATTGTTCAACTTCAATGTCCTCGGATGGGAATTTTTCACGTATGAATTCCAAAACATCCTCAGATTTGGTATCCGGGGTAAATCTAGAAACAAACAATTGCTTCCTATGTGGAACAACTGAAAGTTTCTTACGCCCCCCAGCAGCAGTCTGAACCTCACTCGGCTGGGACCCAGAAGCGGTTCCTACTGTATCTACGGTCAGCACCGACTTCTGTGCCTCAGGTTGGCATCCAGAAACAGGGTCACCTCCGGAACTGGCTGTAACCATAGGCACAGGTGGCTCGCTTACCCCTGTGCCGACAGGAACTGCTGCAGCTACCGAGTTCAATGTTTTATTTTGTTTCACGGTCTTATTAACTGCCCCTGAGCTGGCTTTTTTGCGTTTAGGCGACTCGGTTAATAATAATTTCTTATTATTAAATTGGTCACAAACTGAGTTGAACCCGTCATTAAGCTGTTTAAAAACTCGTGAAAGGTTCAATAGTCCGTCTCGAGTCTGCCTCATAAAGCTGCTCATTTCGACTGTCATTTCCTTGCAGGACTCACATGCCCACATGAGACCGGTATGCATTTCAATGAAGTCTTTAACTCTGCCAGTAAATCCTGCACATTTGACGTGCATGACCGATTCGCAGAGCCAACAGATAATAAAAGAATCTTTAGTTGACATCGGAAGAGAACAACTTTTCTTTGTACAGATAAGGGCCATTTTATAGGAAAAAAGGTTATTCAAAGAAATAGAAAATAAAATGTGGAAAATATACCTCAAGTAAATTTGGCACTGGGATCAAATTCGCAAAACCGCAAAGACACAAAACAAACGAAAAGTATAAGAGCGCGAGATCGCGAGTTTAATTAAAACAAGAGAGCGCGAGAGAAAAAAGCTTCTATCGACTGAGCGTGGCTTGTGGGGCACCAACAACTATACACACGAACAGTTACAAATGTAAAGCAAGCAAGAGAGAGAGAAATAGAAGTACAGCAAGTTCAGAGAGAGTGAGAGTGGGAGAGTGGAAGAGAGATTACAAGAGTTTTAGCAAGTTTAGAGCGTATAATTTACACTAACAAAGACAAGCGATTAAACAAATCCAAATAGAAATGTTAAAATAACTAGAACAATGCACCCGTTAATTGGGAGATCTAGTTAAAAACACTTACACAATTGTTAGGCTACGCTTTCTTTATAAACAAACAAAAGACACTCGCAAAAAAATCACTGAAAACACAAATAACTCACAGCACAAAAGTAAACACAACCGTTCACAAGCGACGCTAAATCGTTATAGAAATAGAAAGAAGACTTTTGGGAAAGTTTCATTGCGATAGCTTTAAAACTGAGAGACTAGTTCGCATAGAAACGGACAGACGGACAGACGGACATGGCTAGATGGACTCGGCTTTTGGTGCTGATCAAGAATATATATACTTTACGTGGTCGGAAACGTCTCCTTCACTGCGTTACAATATCTGACTGAAATTATAATACCCTCTGCAAGGGTATAATAATACAACACCATTTCCTACAAGCTTATGGACCGTGCTTACATGCTGCAATGCATTTTTATACCCGTTACTCGTAGAGTAAAAGGGTATATTGTATTCGTGCAAAAGTATGTAACAGGGAGAAGGAAGCGTTTCCGACCCCATAAAGTATATATATTCTTGATCAGGATCACTAGCCGAGTCGATCTAGCCATGTCCGTCTGTCCGTCTTTCCGTCCGTCCGTCTGTCTGTATGAACGCTGAGATTTCGGAAAATATAAAAGCTAGAAGGTTGAGATTTCACACACATATTCTTGGGCTTCCTACGCAGCGCAAGTTTGTTTCATCGAGGTGCCACGCCCCCCCTAACGCCCACAATCGCCATAAACGATTTTCAAATGTGTCTGGAGGCCACATCTTTTAAGATTTTTTTAAAATATAGAAACGCAATTTTATAGTGTTTATTAATACCTATCGAAATGTAGAATACATTTTTCAAATCGGACCATTCATTAAAAAGTTATACGCAATCAAAATTGTTTATATATCTATCTCCCTCGCACTCCTTTTAGCCCCAATAGATAGTCGGGACACCAACCCGAGTACAGCGTTCGCACTCCCTTTAGCTGAGTGACGGGTATTAGATAGTCGGGACACTAACCCGACTATAGCGTTCTCTCTTGTTAATTATATATTTCTAAAAATGTGTTGAAAGAATAAAAAAGGAAAAATTAGTACAAAAAACATATTTTCCTTTTAACCATTTTGAATTGAGGAAGGGTCTTCTTGGAATCTTCTTCAAGTGTCTTCTGAGTAACTTCCAGAAGTGACTTCCGCGATATCGCATTCGGATCGCCGAAGTCACCCCCGTCGGGAAAAAATGTTCCACTACGGCGGCACTTCTAGAAGTGTCGCGGAAGTCACTTCCAGAAGTGACTTCGGCGACGCTTCTATAAGTCACTCAGAAGTGACTTCGGGAAGTGTCGCCATGCTTACTCAAGTTTTTGGAAACAGAATGTCAAACCAGGAAATTGCGAAACAACTGCAAAAACGCACAATTGGGAAGTCCGAGACCTTGATGTAGTATTTCATCACGATGCGCAATATTGCCCAGCAAGGGAACTTTGATGAAGTAGACGTCGTAAAGTACATCGTCGATGGACTGGAGGACCACAGTGGGCGCGCTGCTCCACTCTACTATTGTATCACATTGGATGAACTACGCCAAAAGCTAATGCGATTCCAGTCTGTACGTCCGGAGCCCAATCGTAAATCCGTCATCATGATCCCTCGCCCAGGAGCCGTAATTCCGAAGGATATTAGATGCTACAACTGCCGACAAATGGGGCACACCGCCAAGGACTGCAAGAAGCCGAAAAGACCGGACATCGGATGCTTCATCTGTTTTGAAGTGGGCCATAAGCACCGCCAGTGTCCCAAGCGCACCGTGGGCTTCACCTTGCCAGAAGCTGAAGAAACCATGGATGACAAGCCGTTTATTCAGTTAGTAAGTTTAAGGTTAAGTTGTTTAGCAGGATGCACTGATATTAAAGATGCTTTCGCTTTATTAGATACCGGAAGCCCAATAAGCTTTTTGGGAAAGTCATACTACCCATATTTAAATGAAGATCATCAGCTAAAGAAAAGCCCCTTTCGCGGAATTGGTGGCACATCAATACCCACGTACGGAAAAGTACCTTGTTCAATTTTGTTCGAGAAAAAGTATTATGATTTAGAAGTCTACTTTATTCCTGATCTCATCCTACCTACAGCGCTCCTTCTTGGCAGAGACGCCCTTAAGTTACTCAATATAAAACTTGTTGTGAAAAGAAATCATGAAAGAAATGAATCAAATTTAATTTCAATAAACAATCGTATTGCTTCCGTTAGGCGATATAAATAGTAGATTAATTTTAGATAAAACACAACCTTTTAAATTAAGTACTGGTTCTGTAAACCCGAATGCTCCCTTGATTCCTGATAATTCCCTCGCTGATTGGCTTTTTGATATGAAAAACATTTGTGGAGCTATGTCAAATGACCTTGATAACGTAAATATATGCCTTTATTTTCGCCATTAATAAATATAAGCCTCCAAATGCTATCCTTAACACAAATTCTACATTTCAGTGTCACTTGAAATGTTTTTAATCTTCACCAGTGGTAAATAGTGTGCGGTGTTCATTAAATGGTTGTATGAATAGTACTTCAGTACTAACTTAGTTTTTTAACTTAATCAAAATATTACATTTTTTTCAGCCAGGCCGATTGAGAGTTCTTGGGACCAGAACTGTTGCGCTTGCATTTCCCGTATTTGATTTTTTCTTCTCATAATTCTCATCCCCGACATTAAACATCTGATCAGAGGCTAAATGATCGGCCATGGCAAACTAGGCATAATTTCTGGAAAGATCCCTTAATTTTGTATGGAGATGTAAAAATGGTAATTACTCTTATTATTATTCCTGGTCTTAAATTCATATCTTAATTATTTTTGATATTTTTAGAAGCCAGGCTTGCAAGACATGAATACCTAAGACCTGCATTCGGCCAAGCAAAAGCCGGGAATGCTTCAAGCATTAACAATTTTTAATTCCAATGCTTCGATTGTAAATAATATTAATAAATACATATACAAATATTACATGAAAAGAAAGTTATTTTTATTGTGGGAAATCAGTACTGCAAAACAGTGAAGAACCAAAACTGCGAGGGTTTGGAAAGGAGATATTCCAAGGAGTGGAAAACCAAATCTGCGAGGGTGTAGAAAAGCAGATATTGCAAGTGGAGGAAAACCATAACTGAGTACGTGTGGAAAATCTATAATGCGGGAAGTCTACTGCCAGAGATCCAGATAGAAACCTCATTTCCCCCTTACTTTTTGTGTCACCCCCGTGTATTTTTAAACCAGAGATGGAAGTAATGTAAGGGGTAAATGAGGTTTTGTCCCTTACGCTTGTATGGAGAAACCTGATGAAAATATGTTATTTTCCAGAGGAATTTTCCCGGTGGGTCGCTTCAACACATACCTCGAACATCAGCATCTGCACACACCTAACCCATCGTACAGTTCGAACACCTGCACAAAGCTAACATACACACAAGCTTTCGTCGCACGATGGAACCAAATTGCAACCAACCCGACCGATGTTTTCGAGCAAGGGGAAATAATTTTGCCGGAAAAATGCCGAAGCGCTAGCGCAGCGGCAGCGACGCCGACGCAATGCAAAACTTGGGGTGCGTGCGCCGATATCAAAGAGAAGCAAAGGCAATTACTCTTGAGGCTTCGCGCGTGCCAGATTTAAATCATGAGACTTTGCAAAAGCCCGGGAAACCGCCCCGCCGTAAAAATTCGACAAGAGTGTGAAAAAAACGTGTAATACGATGTCAACCGACAGTGGCGAAGTTGATGGAGTGTACGACCCTGTTCCCGCTGCGGAGGCATGAGAAATCCACTGGCTGGATTTGTTGTGGACGGAAACGTAAGCGTCCGCTTTATATTTTCTCGAGATATTTTTTTTAAAAGGACTAGACTGGAGTGGCGTGGCAAGGATACTTTGTATGCTCCTCGAACAAACCTAAGCAAAGAATAATAAAGAAACAAAAGTGTTAGAAAACCAAAATCTATTGGGTGGGCAAGAAAGTCATATCGTTTTTTTTAGTAATCGTTTTTAATCTAATTTATTTACGACTAATCGAGCACCAGGGTCACACTTTTTAGTATCGTTTTAAAGCTTATTGTCTTAGGTACTGTTCAGTCAATTCGGTGGCGATTTACTTTTGTAATAGAATGTAACAATTAGTACCTAAGATCTCATGAAGTCGAATTTGCCCTCTCGTATTAAAAAGAGCTTTCGCTCCCTCGCACTCGCGAGAACCACTATTGTAACTTTGAAACTCATATAATGGCTCTAGAAGAGCTTGAATAAATGTGATTGGATCACTCTCAATTTGGAAACGAAAGTGTCTACAAGTACTATTCTTGTCTGTCCGAATTATTAGTTGAAAATAAATTGCCGTATTGGCCTTCGTGATTTGCACGAACATTTTGGCGCCCCCCGTTTGGACATTTTGTGCCATAAAATTGGACACTTCAAGGAGTTTATATCTGTGGACACTTTCGTCGGACCCATTTCGTTGGAGCCAGGTCGTTGGAGTCATTTTGGAAAATTTGGTTGGAGCCGATTTCTGGACGCCGGGCAATTAAATTTGGATTAAAAGCCCTCATCGCAAAAATTGGTTTGAGAGTGAGAATGCCTTATTACAAAAATAGTTGGCATCAAACAAATAAGGTAAAACCCTAATAAAATATATTTCATAAAGGCAGATGCACATTGCATAAGGCCACATATATATTACCGCTAATTCGCAAGTACCAGTAAAAGTGTCACAAGAAAAGAAGTACCGTATCGTTGGTAATCGTCTTCTCTTTGTGCCAGTTTCGTTTTGCTGTGGCTGCATACATAAGTGCATACAGTTATTTAAGCCCCTTGACCGCAGCTAAGCCCAGCTTATATACATCAAAAAAGTTGAGTGATTTGCATGGTAGCTTTTCACTCATTGTTTGCACTGCGCTCGTCTATTTGGAAGTCACTCTTATATTCGAGCCACATTGAGCCCTTTTAAGTGATTTGGTTTGGAGTGACAGTGGTACATTGTGAATATGTAATAACAGCTTTGCACAATAAAAAAAAAATGTATTTTGGATATCACTGCGCCTCTTTAATTGGAGATCACTAATACGGAGTTCGATTGGTTTGAGTAATTTGGTTCAGAGTTACAGTGGAACATTTCAACAATTATAGCTTTGCTAAATAATTAAAATTTTGTTTGTAATTTTCTTAAAATGCCTAAACGTCGTGGAGCTTCTGACAGCAATACTTCTATTGTAGAAGCTGATTCAGAAAATATTTTGAGAAAATTGGATTCAGTTAAGAAGGATATATGATGGACGTTGATGCACTACGAGCAGTACAAACAAGTGGCCCAACGATACCAAGCACGTGCTTGTTACGCGCGGGACCCTTTATCAATTAGGGCAAAAATGCGAGTTCGCGAGGAAAATACATGAAACAAATACTACAAATACTACAACTAAGATTGAAGCTAATGAGATAAAATTTTAGTTTTTAATACGGGGATAGATGTTGAAGTGCAAATTAAATGATAAAGATTGTTATAATTTTTACACAGAACAAGAAAGGGCTCATGCAGAGTAAAATTTGATGTACATCGAGGCTACATCTAACGGGAACATTAAAAGTTAAACGGTTTACCAGTTCTACAGAATCAATATCACCTCTTATAAGATTATGCATAAAAATAGTACCAAGCATTATTCTACGGTTTTCAAGTGTAGGTAAATTAAGCAATAGTAATCTACTCTGGTAGGAAGGAAGCCTTACGTTTTGATCCCAGTTCAAACTACGAAGGGCAAAAAGAAGAAATTTTTTTGCACCGACTCAATACGGTCGATGTGCACTTGATATTGTGGACTCCAAACTGAAGAACAATATTCCAAAATAGGACGGACAAGGGAGGTAAATAATAATCTGGTTGTATAAGGGTCATCAAATTCTTTTGACCAACGCTTTATAAACCCAAAAACACTCATAGCTTTATTGACAGTGCCATTATGTGGCAATCAAATTTAAGTTTTGGGTCGAGAAGAACACCTAAATCGTTAATTGAATATATACGGTCGAGTGGTGTATTTTGAAGAGAATAACTAATAAACGTAGGAGTACCCCTATAAAAAGTCATAACGTTGCATTATAGGCAGTTCAGATTTAAAAGGTTGTACTCACACCATCCCTGAAAACAATCAATATCTGACTGTAAGTTGAAACCTGACCCTACATCTTTATATGATAAACAAAGCTTAACATCGTCAGCGTACATTAGTACACGAGAATGTGCTACGATAGAGGGAAGATCGTTAATAAACAAAGTAAACAGCAAAGGGCCTAAATGACTACCTTGAGGAACTCCAGATGTCACGTTGATCATTTTAGAAACAGCGCTCTTAAATATAACCCTCTGAGTCCTACCATTCAAGTAACTTGAAATCCAAGTTAATAGACTACATGGAAACCCAAGCTGATCTAATTTGAATAAAAGGAGAGAGTGGTTAACAGAGTCAAAGGCCTTACTAAAATCTGTATATATAACGTCTGTCTGCATGTTATTCTTATATCCATTTATTACAATGGATGACAATTCAAGAAGGTTGGTGGTGGTTGATCTTCGCTTAACAAAACCATGCTGACACGGTGATATTAGCGAGGAACATAAATGCTGCAAATGAGAAGTAATAATACGTTCAAATGCTTTAGGAATTGCCGACAATTTAGAAATGCCTCTATAATTCTGGGCATCCGCCTTCGCACCCTTTTTGTGGAGTGGAATAATGAAAGAGTCCTTCCAGATAGTTGGAAAAACTGATGATGAAATAGACAAATGAAAAAGTTTAAGAATCGGTTTACAAATGGTTGAAGCACAAAACTTAAGCACACTCCCAGGGAGTCCATCAGGACCGGGAGAATACGTTGGCGTTGTTGTTGCTAAATCCTTTAAAAGAGAACTTTCGGTAATTACAGGGGTAAAAATACAATTAGCCCTATTTAAGGGGTTAGGGTAGGTAGGGTTTGACCAAGCAGCCGAACTATAAGTAGTTTGGAAAAACTCGGCAAATAAATCCGCAATTTCAAAATCCGACGATGCCTCTTTTGAGTTTAAACGTACCGATGAAGGCAATGCCGAAGACTTACGCTTGGCATTAACGAAGTTATAAAACTGCTTCGGATCATTTGAAAATTCGAATTTACATCGATTTAAATACATGGAATAGCAATGACTGTTGAGAACATTAAAATCTGAACGAGCCACCACGTATTTCGAAAAATCAGATGGCTTACCCGATTTTTTATACTTTTTATAAGTGTTTGATTTAAGATTTTTAAGTCTTTGAAGCGCATTGTTAAACCAAGGAGGCCTGTTTAGCTTAGGAGGAAGCCTGTCAGGAACGCATTCGTCAAAAAAAGTGTTTAAAACGCTATAGAAAAGTTCAATTGCACATTCAATATCCATGCAATTGTACAAATCAGTCCAATTATATTGCGAAATCATGTAGTTTAGTTTAGTATAGTCACATTTACGAAAGCATCTCATTTTAGTTTGAGGAACTAAAGGAGAAAGGGTATTAGTACAGGGGAGGCCAATTGTCAATTCCAATGTTGGATGATACCGGTCTTCAGGTACAACAAGTGCGTCAATTCTAGATACCGTAACTTCATGCGGATCTAAAACAAATACTAGATCTAATTGTCTATTTAATGAATTTCGTATAAAGCTTACTTGCTGTAACGATAATTCTAAAAGGCCATCCACAAAATCATGGGCAGATAAAGGTGTAGCTACAAGTGAGTCAGTGGGAAGAGACCAAGAGATATTAGGGAGATTGAAGTCACCCAAAACAATCAAAAGGTCTCTGTTGGAAAGGAAGGACTGAACAGATTTTATAGCAGACAGATGGTGCTCATAAATTATTAAATCAGAGCCAGGAGGAATATAAGAACAGGTTACAAAAATAGATAAGGATTGAATGGAAACTTTGACACTAACAAATTCAATATCGTTAGGGATATGAATGTTAAGTCTCTCCGATGTTAAACTAGAGGTAACGGCAATCAGTACACCACCCCCCTACGCGGGGAGCGATCGGTCCTGTAGGTGTTAAAGTTCATTGACAAAACTTCAGAGTCAGATATCTCTGGTTTCAGCCAAGTTTCCGTAAAAGCCAAAATATCTTCAGTAAATGCAGAGGAGTCAGCATAAAGCTTTGGTAGCTTCATATTTAGTCCTCTAACATTTTGATAAGCCAAAAATAAACCTGTTAGTTTTTTGGCACAGTGGAAGGCCTGTTATTAGGCACAGTGGAAAGCCGATTATTAGGCACAGTGGGAGGCCTGTTATTTGTTCTCGGTTTATTGGGAACAAATTCTTTAATTACCAAATCATCATTAAGCCAAAAGCTTTCAGAAAGTAGTACATTAAACACATCAGGCGGAGCAAATATTTTAAAAGAAGATATCCTACGGGCGTACGAAAATCGAAATTGTTCAACTTCAATGTCCTCGGATGGGAATTTTTCACGTATGAATTCCAAAACATCCTCAGATTTGGTATCCGGGGTAAATCTAGAAACAAACAATTGCTTCCTATGTGGAACAACTGAAAGTTTCTTACGCCCCCCAGCAGCAGTCTGAACCTCACTCGGCTGGGACCCAGAAGCGGTTCCTACTGTATCTACGGTCAGCACCGACTTCTGTGCCTCAGGTTGGCATCCAGAAACAGGGTCACCTCCGGAACTGGCTGTAACCATAGGCACAGGTGGCTCGCTTACCCCTGTGCCGACAGGAACTGCTGCAGCTACCGAGTTCAATGTTTTATTTTGTTTCACGGTCTTATTAACTGCCCCTGAGCTGGCTTTTTTGCGTTTAGGCGACTCGGTTAATAATAATTTCTTATTATTAAATTGGTCACAAACTGAGTTGAACCCGTCATTAAGCTGTTTAAAAACTCGTGAAAGGTTCAATAGTCCGTCTCGAGTCTGCCTCATAAAGCTGCTCATTTCGACTGTCATTTCCTTGCAGGACTCACATGCCCACATGAGACCGGTATGCATTTCAATGAAGTCTTTAACTCTGCCAGTAAATCCTGCACATTTGACGTGCATGACCGATTCGCAGAGCCAACAGATAATAAAAGAATCTTTAGTTGACATCGGAAGAGAACAACTTTTCTTTGTACAGATAAGGGCCATTTTATAGGAAAAAAAGGTTATTCAAAGAAATAGAAAATAAAATGTGGAAAATATACCTCAAGTAAATTTGGCACTGGGATCAAATTCGCAAAACCGCAAAGACACAAAACAAACGAAAAGTATAAGAGCGCGAGATCGCGAGTTTAATTAAAACAAGAGAGCGCGAGAGAAAAAAGCTTCTATCGACTGAGCGTGGCTTGTGGGGCACCAACAACTATACACACGAACAGTTACAAATGTAAAGCAAGCAAGAGAGAGAGAAATAGAAGTACAGCAAGTTCAGAGAGAGTGAGAGTGGGAGAGTGGAAGAGAGATTACAAGAGTTTTAGCAAGTTTAGAGCGTATAATTTACACTAACAAAGACAAGCGATTAAACAAATCCAAATAGAAATGTTAAAATAACTAGAACAATGCACCCGTTAATTGGGAGATTTAGTTAAAAACACTTACACAATTGTTAGGCTACGCTTTCTTTATAAACAAACACAAGACACTCGCAAAAAATCACTGTTAAACACAAATAACTCAGAGCACAAAAGTAAACACAACCGTTCACAAGCGACGCTAAATCATATAAATCGTATAGCTAAAGCCGTGGAAAATAAAAAGATTTCGTTTAACTCTGAACAGTTGGATTGTCGTTTGAGTATTTTAGATACGTATATAGATCGCGCATTTTCGTTACAACTGCAAATTGAGGATGTCGATCCGGACTTGGCATCGCGATCTGAACTTGAAGATTTATGCGTGCTAACCAGAGCATTGTTATTGTCAGTAAAAACTCCAGCCCCGTCAAGCAATCTAAACGAATCAGTGTTTAATACAACTCTATCGAATACTAGACACCTTCCTCGAATGCAGTTGCCCAAGTTTGGTGGTAAATATTCTGAATTCAAAAACTTTATTGGATTATTTTCGAGCATAATTGATAGTGACCCATCCCTAAGCAACGTTGAAAAGTTTAATCATTTATTATGTTGCTTAGAAAGCGAAGCGTTAGGTACTGTAAAAGCCTTTCAGGTGACGGATCAGAATTATGCAAAGGCACTTGCTGCTCTAAAGCAAGTTTATGACAACGAGTGCCTTATATTTTTTGATGGCATATCTCGACTTTTTGAGATACAGTCTATCCAAAGTCCATCTGCAACAGAGAGCTGCAACGAGTCAATCATTTTCGGGTACACCCGATCATTTACTCGTATCCGTTTTGATTAATCGCTTCGGGTGAGCGAAATAAAATGAGCGGTGAGCGAATGCGATCGTCCCATGAATGATCGTTTGTGATCGTTCAAGAATGTGATCTGATCGTGTGTGAACGTTCGGCTTGAAGATTTTACCCGTTTGTGATCGAATATTTTGTGCAATCGATTGCTGTGATCGTGCTTTGCGCTTATCGGTATGACCGTGCAGTTCGAGTTATTGCTTTATATTTTGCACAACATATTTTTATATTTGCACAAAAGGACAACAAGTAATGGATATTGAAAGCGTTTCAGAACTAATATCAAATGGAACCTACACGTTGTCAGGCCAACGGAAAGGAAAAAGTTCCATATGAAGTCAATATCGTTTAATTTAATCTTACATAAATATTTCTTATAAAACTTGCCTTAGTTTGTAAGCATACATGAAGACAATATCGTTTAATTTAATCTTACATACAGATTTCTCATTAAACATATAATACATTAAAACGCACTCTCCCCTAATTTTATTTCGTCGTCACAAGAAATCATATTAATCCGTTCATGTACAACTGACTCTAGGTCGCAATCAACGGGAACGATTGAGCGCTTCGGAACACCCGAAGCTCAAAATCACATCATTGATCGTTACGAAGCGAGTCGGGGAGTTGATCGGATCGTACTTCGGCTCTCGGGATTGTTCGTGATTATTCGTTGCCGAGTGAGTTTACCGGATTAAACCAAAATGATCGCGCGATGATCGATCGTACTCGATCATACTCGTTGCAGCTCTCTGATCTGCAAGCGCATTACGGTCGCTAATTGATACAGTATCGGCAATATATGAGTCCTTGTTGTCCGTTGGCGACGAAAAGGTTATTGCAAACGCACTATTAATTCACATTGTCATGTCAAAGGTTGACGGAAAGACTCGCTCTAGGTGGGAAGAAAATTTAGATTATCAAAAAATTTATGGTCTTTATGGTCTCGTTATGGTCTGAGTGTGTTACTTCCCTTAATAAGCGTTTTCAGCATTTGTCGGCTGAAGAGGCTACAAGTGGACGCTCAAAAGGTCGCAAAGGACAACAAGATACTAGAAACAAGCAATTTGGCAAAACTTCACTGGCAGTATCACAAACAATTAGAACCCCTGAAACAGCCAAATGTTCGTTCTGCAAGTCTAATGACCATTTTATCATGACATGTCCATCATTCTCAGCTGCTTCTGTCATGGCTCGTTTTAAATTTGCCAAAGGGGTCCCACTTTGCATAAATTGTTTGGGAAAGGGGCATAATATATCCGCCTGCAAATCAGCTCACTGCAGGGTATGCTCAAAACCCCACCATACATTGTTACATCGCTATACTGCTGACGCAAACATACAACAAAATTTAGATCCAGCGGCAAGCCATATAGGAATGCAAGCACCTCAACACTCAAACGTGTTGTCGTCGAATCATGCAAGCACCCTCGATGCACAGCAAGTTGTTTTGGCGACAGCAATTGTAGATATTAAAGGTGGCTCTTGTCAGATTCAGCCAGCCAGGGTACTTTTGGATTCAGGTTCCCAGGTCAATTTTATAACGGACGAGTTGGCGAGAAGTTTGCAGCTAAAACGGATTCAAAAAGAAATTAACTTGTTGGGAATTGGAAAATCAAGCTTATCTGCGCACCAAGTTGTTCAAACAACAATTAGTTCTCGTATTCAAAAGTATGAAATGGTTGCTGACTTCGTCGTTCTAAAATCTATTTCCTCTTATCACCCTGAAAAAGGCGTTTCAATTAAATCTCTTAATATTCCTCCAATTATACAGCTTGCTGATCCAGCCTTTTATAAGCCACAAAAAGTAGATCTGCTGCTCGGAGCAGACGCGTTTTTTGATCTTTTAAAAGATGGCCAAATTAAACAAGAAAATACACTGACTTTGCAAAACACTGTTTTTGGTTGGGTGGTGTCAGGGCGGTGTAAATCAAAACAACCCCAAGGGACTGAAGCGTGTTCTTTGGTGAGCATAGTTGAGGAGTCTGGTCCACTTGAAAAACTAGTTAAACGATTCTGGGAGTTGGAACAAGTTCCAAATGTTTCGGGCGACAAACTATATACCCCAGAAGAAATGCTTTGTGAGAAAATCTTTCGAGAAACAATTGTTCGTTTACCCTCAGGTCGATTGCAAGTATCCTTACCGTTTAAATCTAGCCCAACGTGTCTCGGATCATCGTTTGAGATGGCGAGAAGGCGTTTTTTATCGTTAGAGAGACGATTAACTACAAATCCGAAGAAGCAGTTAATGTTTAATCAATTCATGGAAGAGTATTTGGCTCTCGGACACATGACTGCAATCGAGGGTTCAATTCCGAAAGATTCGCATTGTTTTATACCCTACCAATGTGTAGAACGTCCACAAAGCACATCCACTAAGCTTAGAGTGGTATTTGATGCATCTTGCAAGACTACTTCTCAAGTATCGCTTAATGACCTTCTTATGGTAGGACCAACAATACAGCCATGCTTGTATTCCACTCTCCTCAGGTTTCGTTGTCGCAAATACGCACTTGTTGCAGACATAACTAAAATGTACCGTCAAGTGGAGGTTGACGAGGCGCAACGAATTTTTCAATTAATTGTATGGAGAAGAGATGCTGCCAGCCCCTTAAAAACTTATCGCCTAAATACGATTACTTATGGAACAGCAAGTGCTCCATTTCATGCAGTAAGATGCTTAAAGTATCTTAGCGAGACCCATTTGCAATCTCATCTACGTCGATGATCTGCTCACCGGAGCGGACACAGAGCAGGGAATGGCTGTTCTTCGTCGCGAGCTAATTGAGATCATGGAACCAGCGGGCTTTGTTTTGACAAAATGGGCTTCGAATTGCAAAACAGGTACAAGCGACAAATCGAATGCTGAAATTTTACAAGGAGATCGTCAAGATCTCAAGACTCTGGGGTTGACATGGAATCCACAGACTGACGTTTTCAAGTATGGCGTTAGGAAAGTTTCCACAGATCAGGTGGTTACAAAAAGATCGATCTTGTCCTTTATAGCCACACTTTTTGATCCTTTGGGATTGTTATGCCCAATAATAACTAGATCGAAAATATTTCTGCAAGAGGCTTGGCTTTTGAGTCTGAACTGGGATGACCCTGTGCCCCAAGACTTTGAAAAGAAGTGGAACCTGGTAAAAAATGACTATGCATTCTTGGACAAATTGGTTATTCCAAGATTCGTTGGAACACGCAAACAAGCATCGTGTCAAATTCATGGGTTTGCTGATGCTTCTACTCGGGCCTATGGGTGCTGCCTTTACCTTAGAGTGGTTGAGGCAAGTGGGGTGTCGGTGCAGTTGCTAACAGCAAAATCTAGGGTTGCACCTTTAAAAACAAAGACGGTGCCCAGACTAGAGCTATGTGCAGCGCATTTGTTGGCAAAGCTTTGGGAAGAAGTTCGCACCATCATCACCTTTCCAGTCGACAGTGTTGTCCTGTGGTCCGATTCTGAAGTAGTTCTTCACTGGATACAAACTCATCCATCTCAGCTGGCTACATTTGTCTCTAATCGAATTGCTGATATACAAGACATTGTGTCATCAGCTGTTTGGCGGCATGTGCCAACCAAGGAAAATCCTGCGGATTTGGTCTCGCGAGGATGCTCTGTTGATGAGCTAAATACCTCATTTTGGTACAAAGGTCCTAGCTTTTTACAGAAGGAAGCCGAGTGCTGGCCAATAAATTCTCATTTTCAGCTATCAGAAATAGACGCAGCACTAGAAACCAAAAAGGCACACGTTGCTCTCATCGCGGCTGATGTTGAAGTAAGCCCGATGTTAAATATTGTAGAAAGGTCATCGTCGTATCTGAAAGTAGTTCGCATTGTGGCTTATATGTATCGATTTATCAACCGAAGAAAAAAGATGTCTTGGAATTCAATTTGTCCTTCAGCGGACGAGCTTGGTACAGCGTTTCTTAAAGTAGTTGAAGCTATTCAAAAGACGGCATTTGCTGAAGAAATTGTAAAACTAGAAAAATCCGCTAACATCCGTGCTGGAATTCAAAAATTTAATCCTTTTCTATCAGTTGAACAGTCTGGAACGTCGTCATACTCTTTGTTGCGAGTAGGTGGTCGTCTTCTACATGCCCCCCTTGCTCACAATGCTAAATTTCCCTTGTTAATGCCTAAAAATTGCAAATTTGTGACCCTATACTTGAGACACTTACATAGAACCAACTGTCACGCGGGTCCACGGTCGTTGGTTGGGCTTCTCAGACAAGTGATTTGGCTTATTAACGCACGTCGCGAGTGCAGTACCATTGTACGGCAGTGCGTTCATTGTTTTCACTATAAACCAAAACTTCTATCACAGATAATGGATAATTTACCAAGAGATCGATTGCATGGAAATAGACCCTTTGAAGTAAGCGGAGTGGATCTCTTTGGGCCTGTTAAAGTCTCACTTGGAATTCGGGGAAAGCAGCCAATCAAGATGTACATAGCAGTGTTTGTCTGCTTTGCTTCCAAGGCTGTACATTTGGAAATTGTGAAAGATTTGACGTCTAATACATTTATTTTATGCTTATCCAGGTTTGTGGGTCGTCGTGGTCCTGTTGTCAAACTTTATTGCGACAACGCCACGAATTTTGTGGGAGCTGCTCAAATCCTGAAGGAGCTTTTGGAACCTGTCGGCACCAACGACCAGAGCATCATGCCACATATAGGCGGCCTTTGGGAGGCGGCCGTAAAATCGGCCAAGCATCTTCTTCTCAGAGCCATGGGCAGAGCTATTCTGAAGGAGGACGAACTCCATACCGTCATAGTGGAAGTGGAAGCCGTCCTAAATTCGAGGCCGCTCATCGTAGACAGTGGCAGTCCCAACGAGGGAGAGGTTGTCACGCCAGCTCATCTGCTAGTAGGCACAACGCTAGCAACGCTGCCGCCCGCATCCGCGCAGCCAAAGGCAAACGGCAACCTCACGTACTTGCAGAGATGGCAGCTAGTCTCAGCAATCAAACAGCGGTTTTGGAGCGACTGGTCGAGGGACTATCTTTTGAGCCTACAGCAGCGAGGGAAATGGACCAAAGGCGTGGACAATCTTCAGATCGGAACAGTGGTGGCAATCCACGAAGACAACGTTCCCCCCCAGCTGTGGATAATAGGCATAGTCGTAGAGGTCGTTCCAGGACATGATGGGAAGGTTCGCGTGGCTATAGTCAGAACCAAATCGGGTCTATATAAACGCTCCATTCACCGCCTTGCACCTATTCCTATTAGTTGAATCATTTGTATGTTAATGCTGTCAACGCGGCCGATGTTCAGTCAATTCGGTGGCGATTTACTTTTGTAATAGAATGTAACAATTAGTACCTGAGATCTCATGAAGTCGAATTTGCCCTCTCGTATTAAAAAGAGCTTTCGCTCCCTCGCACTCGCGAGAACCACTATTGTAACTTTGAAACTCATATAATGGCTCTAGAAGAGCTTGAATAAATGTGATTGGATCACTCTCAATTTGGAAACGAAAGTGTCTACAAGTACTATTCTTGTCTGTCCGAATTATTAGTTGGAAATAAATTGCCGTATTGGCCTTCGTGATTTGCACGAACAGGTACTTTCCATGAAAATTTGGTAATTATTCGATAACATTTGTGGAAGCTATAGCAAATTAAACATGGAGGATCAAAGTGAGGATTTTCGGCATATTTTGCTTTTTTATTTTCGGAAAGGGAAAAAAGCGGTCGAAGCTCGCGAAAGTATGGTAAAGTGTATGGTAAAGATGCCATGAGTGATCGCCAATGTCAGCGATGGTTTGTCAAATTTAGGCTTGGAGATTTTGGAGTTAAAGACGCCCCACGTTCTGGTCGACCATCGGCCGTTTTTGCTGGATGAAAACCGGCGTTATTCAACGCGGGAGATGTCAGAGAAGCTCAGTGCGTCGCATACAACGGTTGAAAACAATTTGAAGAAACTTGGCTAACCTAAAGGAAATTCACCTAACTAAGCGTATCAATATCTGCCATTCTCTGCTGCAACGGACTAAAATCGATCCTTTTTTGAAGCGGATCATTACTGGTATTCGATTATTTATTTTCCATGCGCCAATATCTTATAGACTGTCGGGGTCAATTTCTTGTTTCGTCATAGTTTCGTCATTGAGCCAGTCCTCGTATTTCATTGCAAACCTCCCTGCGTTTCGGCTGACTTTCAACCATTTCACTTTAATGCTTGCATATGTAAAATTAAGAGTGTGTAATATATTTTCGTTGCTCTGTTTTAGTTCTTCTATAACAGATTCTTTGAACTCCGAATAGGTAGTTGTTGACATAAACAGTTCATATAATTTTGAGTTGTTTAAAGCCATTTTTAACTAAAAAAAAATAAGGAGAATACAAAGAACTTGTCTCGTCAACTTTCAGTCATAGACTAATCCAGGGATTAAGCCTACAATGCAATATATAGTGTGAGGTATTACCTGATAGGTACAAACAGGTAAAGAGTTTATCAAACGCCTTAAAAAGTGAAACCCCAACCTTAGGTATTGGGTTGGCAAGAAAGTCATGTCGTTTTTATTTCAATATTTTCGAAGATGATTTATTTATATCAGGACTTATAATTTATCAATTATGTATTGGCCGTTTTGTTTGACCACTAATGACCATCTCTCGGACAGTTGCATAATTCCGCGCTCGAAGAACTTTTGGTCTTTTCCAGCAAAGAATCGAGACAAGTGGTTTTCGACAGCCTCATCTGAATCAAAGTTTTTACCATTCAAAGAGTTTTGAAGAGAGCGAAACAAATGGTAATCTGAAGGTGCTAAGTCCGGACTATAAGGTGGATGTGGTAGCACTTCCCAATTCAGCTCCGTTAATTTTTGTCGAGTGACCAAAGATGTGTGGGGCCTAACGTTGTCATGGTGACTATACCCTTGCGATTAGCTAGTGCCGCCAAATTGGATAGCTGGCGACAGTACACATCTGAATTGATGGTTTCACTCCGTCCCAGCAGCTCAAAGTGCACTACACCAAACAGACAGCATAACTTTCCTCTGATGGATATCGGCCTTTGATGTGGCTTGGGCTGGCTCATCTCTCTTGCTCCATGATCTTTTTCGTTGGACATTATTGTAAACAATCCGTTGCAGCAGAGAATGGCAGATATTGATAAGCTTAGTTAGGTGAATTTCCTTTAAGTTATGCGGAACCCAAACATCGAGCTTGTTTACGTAGCCAAGTTTCTTCAAATGGTTTTCAACCGTTGTATGCGACACACTGAGCTTCTCTGACATCTCCCGCGTTGAATAACGCCGGTTTTCATCCAGCAAAGCCTGAATTTGTTCGTCAAAAACGGCCGATGGTCGACCAGAACGTGGGGCGTCTTTAACTCCAAAATCTCCAAGCCTGAATTTGGCAAACCAGCGCTGACATTGGCGATCACTCTTGGCATCTTTACCATACACTTCTCACAATTTTTCGCGAGCTTCGGTCGCTTTTTTTCCTTTTCGGAAATAAAAAAGCAAAATATGCCGAAAATGCTCACTTTGATCCTCCATGTTTAATTTGCTATATCTTCCACAAATGTTATCGAATATTTATTTTCATCGATACAATACCTAAGACAATAAGCTTTAAAACGATACTAAAAAGTGTGACCCTGGTGCTCGATTAGTCGTAAATAAATTAGATTAAAAACGATTACTAAAAAAAACGAAATGACTTTCTTGCCAACCCAATAGAATTTCGCTATTTTAGTATTTTGCAGGTGTTCAAATGAAATTCCATCCTACCTGTAGGAGACTGCAAGCTTATATTTATACCCGTTACTCGTAGAGTAAAAGGGTATATTGTATTCGTGCAAAAGTATGTAACAGCTAGAAGGAAGCGTTTCCCCCTATAAAGTATATATATTCTTGATCAGGGTCACTAGCCGAGTCGATATAGCCATGTCCGTCTGTCCGTCTGTCTGTCCGTATGAACGCTGTGATCTCGGCAACTATAAAAGCTAGAGGATTGGTATTTGGCATGAAGATTCTTGGAGTTCCTACGCAGCGCAAGTTTGTTTCAAGAAGGTGTCACGCCCCTTCTAACGGCCACAATCGCTTATATACGATTTTAAAAATTTAAATATTTCGGAAAAGTAAAAATGCAGTTTTATTGTGTTTATCAATACCTATCGAAATGTAGAAGAAATTGTTCAAATCGGACCATTTGTTAAAAAGTTATGCGTGATCAAAGTTTCTATCTCCATCTCCCTCGCACTCCCTTTACCTGAGTAACGGGTATATGATAGTCGGGGCACCCGACTATAACGTTCTCTCTTGTTTTCTGTCAATTAATGCCTACCTGTTTGTTTTGATTCAACATACTACTATATGTACCTGTACATGTATACCTGCAAAATTTACCTTTGCATACTACCTGAAGGTAACGCCTCGGTTTTTCAATATTTTTGATAACTAATTGCAAGGCAAAACATAAAAATTGTAAAATAAAATCCCCATTTGACAATCAATAATAACATAAAAAACGTTTCCCATGAATAGAGATGGTCATTTCACAAGGTTGCGCCATAAGCAATTTCTTGGACCATGACTTTTTTACCATTTTTGGCTCTTAAAACCTACAACTACAGCTACAACTTTCCTAATATCAAGAAGAAAGTCCAAATAACGTTTTAGGGAAGTATAAAAAAATAGTATTAAATAGTTTTTTTATTTTCCATCAAAGTTTAAAAATATGGAAAAAAATAGAAGGCATATATAGACCTGCAGAGTGGTACTGTCTGTTCTACTGTCTGAAAAAAAAGTGCTATCCTAGTGGTCTAAACGTCACTGATCATTCATTCGAGGTTAATCACACAGTTGCCAGATTATACAAGCCTAATACTGCCATCCTACTCTAGTAGACTACTTCTAACTAATTTACCATCATTAGTTAGCCGAAGAACTATGCTTGGTATTACGTTTATCAGAAATATTATTCATGGTGATGTGGAGAGCCCCGAGTTACTGGGTCGCCAGCATTTTAATGTGCCTAATAGATTCACATGAAACTATATTCCTCTAGTTTTAAATCATTGCATCTCTAATTATGCAATGCATGAACCTTTTAGAGTACTCTGCAATGACTGTAATAGACTATACCACCTAATGTCTACTACCGACTCACTGCCTATCTTTAAATCAATTATACTATCCTACCTAGCAAATAATTTGTTTTACTTTATGTATTTTGACTATTCGTATTTTGACCTGCATGTATTTTAAATTGTCTATTGTGAAATTGTCTTTTCTTTGTCCGCGATTTCGTTTACTCGCCCAAAACGGTGTAGGGCTCCGCGCGTAACAAGCATTGCTTGGTGTCGTAAGGGCCACTTGATTGTACTGACCATAGTGCATCAACGTCCAGATATATACCGCACACGTCAAAGATTTTACAGCTGCAGAGAATAACAATATTCCTACGATAACTGCAATATACAAATGGGCTGTGATGGGAGTATTGGCCATGCAACATATCGTCAACAAGTTAACGACACAAATGCTTGCATGATCGATCAAAATATGTTTTCGGTATGCTTGGTACCACTACAAATAGTTCTTTGATCAACAATACTCTGGAAAAATATGAAACCTTCATCCACACGTTATTGCAGACCAGTAAAATTGGTTTGTCTTAAGGGGTTATATACCTTTTTGAGCGAAAAAATTGAGGGAACTTTGTATTTTTTTTCAGGTGTGTAGCAATTAATTTATGAAACTGAAGTTATTATTTATTGATAGTACATGTTTTTATCGAAACAACAAGCCTTTGATCTTAAAAAAATATGAATTATTTACAAAGTTATGGCAATTCTCTCGGAACCCTTTTTTATAGCGGCTTGCGGTGACCACGATGGAGGTCCAGCAGGTCAACTGAAATCAAAAAACCAAACAATTTTTATTAGTATAGTATTATTACCAGTTCGTGAACGATTATTTTCAAACATATTTGCCTTTTTTTGCATACAGTAACAATTTTTCCAAAAAGTTGATTTTTCGAAACTAAAAATTTTATTAAAAAATTTTTATCTGCGAAATCGAAATTGGCGCATAAAAACTGAATCGTTAACGAACTCGGCACAATCATTACGAATAATAATTTAAAAAAAAATGAAGAAGATCGATCAAATAGTTCTTGTGCAATCGTGGTCACGGCGAAGGCACTTTTGGAAAAACACGACTTTGAGATAATCGCCTTCAAAGTTTTACGTTGAGTATATGCAACTATAAGTCGAGCAGACAAACTTACATCGTCGATTCCGGAACCATTAAGCGTGCCTCCTGCACTTGATGCAGGCTCCAAAATATCCAATTGAAGTTGTCTCCTGGCCATTCGTCCTTCCCTCGTCGCACTTTGCACCCTCAGCTCAGCCGTCGAAATACTTCCCACAGGGTACCCCATCCCTTCGAAAATCTGCAGTACGGATGTTTGTATCTCGTTGAAAATGCAGGCTGAAGTGTAAGCTGCGATCCTCACTGGCACTGAACCCCCAGGAAGATGTTTCGGAGTCAGCTTCCAGATTAATTGGTTGTAACTCTCGTTGTTATTCTGAATGAATCCGCCGAGGCATTTTTCGAGCAATTCATCTTTTGATAGGTCTTCGTAAATTGGCTTTATAACCTTCAAAACATCATTAGGAAGGGATTTGTAGGAGTGTATAAATCCAGGGATCTGATTTTTATTCTTCAATGATTTCTTAGGTAACGCAGCAAGAGCTCTCTGCCACTCGCACCATGACTCGTCACCCGCGGGACATTTCGCATGTTGAGGATTAGTGTCGGTTGAGCTAAAGTGGTAGAAGGTAGCCCAAATATCATTCTTCATTTTCTTCACCGAATCCGTATTTCGGCGAATCGCTAGCCCGTAGTAAACGGCCAACTTGTCTATCATTTTGCCCGTCAATTTTCCCTGGCCACCAATCCCTTGATTATTTTTTTTTGCGTTTCTCAGTCGTGTGCCCATTCTTTTCTCCACGTGTCCAATGCACTCTTTCTTCTGCACGACAATGTCCTCGTATAGGGCTGAATTTTTTATAGAAGAAAAAGTTTTAGAGTCGCCGTCTCCGATGTAATTTGCGAACCTCACTCCATGCAATGTTTCAGAGCGTCCAAACATTTCAAGCATAGCGTCTACCTCCATCTTGCCAGCTGATCCAGAATGATTTGATGTACACTTGGCTTCATGAGTTACAATCCATTCTTCATGCTCGGCAGTCCCCTTTTTCTTCTCCCACGTTTGGCACAATTTACAAAACGCACTTTTCACGACCAGTGTAGTGCCCCACCAAAGAAGCGACCACGTACAAGGAAGTGAATCCACGTTTCTTCCAAGTGCCATCGCCAGATACAGTCAAATGATTCTTGAACGGCCCCTCGTTCATATCTATTTCATCACGCACAGCAAAACTAATCAATCGATCGAATACTGGTTGGACGGTAGTTAAAATTTTTTTCAATATGGCAACGTAAGATTTTTTTTTATGAACGGTGGCATGTCCATACCCCCCCAAAATTTTTCACAGCTCGCTGCCCCCAAACCGAGCAATCGCATTGTCATTATAAAACGTCTGTTGATTTCATATGCGCCATCGATAGTATCACTTGTATTTATTTTACGCTGCTCACAGTCATCACATGTCACTGCAATTTTGAATCCAAGTCTTCGCATTTCTGTGGATGCGAATCGCACGGAACCATCGCACGTTTTGCATTTCACGAACTGAGAAAGATCCGTAAACACCTGGAAAAAATTGATGATTCGATATTCCACCGAATGATCAACCGGCACTTCAATTCCGTTCTTGACTTTCAGTTTTTTACGAGACGCACTGAAACTGCTTTCGTCCACTTCAACAGTTTGGGGATTAAAATACTGCTTCCTTTTTTTCGACCGCGATTTACGAGTTTTCGATGCTTCGCGAACTTCGCGTGTAACTTTGCACTAGCTATTTATACTTATTTTTTTGAAAAAAACAGTAAAACGAGCAGCAGAGTTACATTTACGATTCTTTGATGACGGCGCAGTCATTTGCTTGCCGGGCGCAGTCATTGCTTGCCGGGCGCAGCTTGACGCTGTCCGCAGCCGTGACGAACCGCGCATCAAAAAGCTGTTTTCCTATCGAACTATTATTCGGATCTCTATGAAAATTTGGGAAAATGTTCTCTAAAGGATATACTTTAAGATTCAGCAAAAAAAAAATTTAAAATTTTTGAAAAAAAAGGTATATAACGCCTTAAAGATTTGCTTCGTGATGAAGTGAACACATTTAAAAGTCAAATAGCCGAAATACAGCCAACGAGACTGGAAAAATATGAAGTACATCATAAGTATCATATGAGCATTATAGATGGAAAAGTTTTCAGTGTTTTGGCAGAATCATCATCCCTAGTGTGTGGAATATGTGGAACAACACCAAAAAAAATTAACGATCTTACTGATATACAAAATTTGCCGAGCGAAGAAAACCTGTATGAGTATGGTATATAAAGTCTACTCGCACAAAAAATGGCAAGTTCGCAGTGCGGAAAAAGCAGCTGTAGATGTTAAAAAAAGAAAATACAAGATAATTTGCGAAAGGAAATGGGCATATTGGTTGATGTTCCCAAGCCTGGTTCTGGTAAAACTTATAACTGTGTTGCCGTTATAAGTTTTACCAGAACCAGGCCAGAAGATTTTTCCAAGAATTTATCGATTCAGCGTAATCTTACGCACCTTAGAATGTGGATATAAAATTGATACAGAAGCCTTTCGGCATTATGCATTGCAAACCGCTGTAGTAGCCAGCTGGACCAACAAAAATCTTAATGCGTTCTACTGCACTCATAAGCCAAGCTAAAAGTAAACGGCACATTTTAATTCCGTCTCAATCTCGTTTTTTACTCACCGCTTTCAACAAGAATACGCGAAGCGCGAGGACGAAACGGAACAATACAGATCAGGCGAGTTTACCGTTTAGTCGCCGTGGTGAGTTTTCGGTTTGCCTTTTTCATTGCTGCGAACTTTCATTGCTACGAACTCACTAGTGTGTGTGAGATTTGACACAAGCGTGGTCTCAGCCGAAAGTTCGTTCCATTTCAACTCGATCGCTACCCAGAGTCATCCGTGAAATTAAAAATTTTGAAACTAGTTGTGAAATAAACTCAGATAGAAGTTATCCAAGTGTTAAAAGCGTTTGTTCAATATATATAATTCAATACATTCTGCTGCAGGTAATTATTAGCGTTGAGAAAGCCAAACAGAATGAATACTAAAAGCAATGTTTTCTGCGTACAAGGTGTTGACTGCAATTCAGGCAGAGGTGGTGTGACGTCAAATTCTCGGCCACATCGGCGCTGCATTATATTCACAGTACAGGTGTAGATCTGCGGCAGGTATATTTCCTCGGACTTATCGCCCAACGCCCAGCGCTAAATGAATCGGCCTGCGAGCAGCCCCAGCCTCAAATCGAACGCTGCGCGCACGTGTCCACGAAAGACCTGTTGCCGCTACACCCACCGCCACCTCCTTTTGGGAGCTTCATCATGCGCAGCACGCTGCGCAAAATTGTCCACGCAGCTCAGCCACCGGATCGGATCGCAACGACTAACCAGAACACCATTGACCAGCATCGAATCATTGCCAGCGCCACGCGCGGCATTCGGAGACGGTTGGCAGCCCTGATCGGTCACCACCTGCGTATTACGAAAATGACTGAAGGAATCTTTCAGCCCTTCATTGACCACCGATGAACCGCCGCAGGAATTTGTTGACAGGGCTATCCGTTTTTTATTATTTTTTTTATACATTTCATTTAATCAGTTAGTAGTAGTTCAAACCAAACATGTAAATTCAAATCGATAATCAGCTGTAGGGAATAGTGAGCTGTTTCTAAAGAGAATGACGCATCAGCTCTCGCTTTTATAAAAGCGATAACGGTGGCGTCAGATTATGTAAATCGAATCTTGTAAAGTTTCTTTCAGTCAAGATCTTCGTCAACAGCAACGATGGGCCCAGCATGCTAGTGAACGGATGGCTGTCATGTGAGTTTTTAACACTTTTTATTATTATATATGCCGTAGAATGAATAAGCCGATAATTTTGGCGCGATTTAAAAGCCGCAATCTATGTGAGCCTACCTCACTATTTAATACAGCTGCCTTTCGCCATTAATTATAAGTCAAATCACAATCTCGCCGGGAGCCATATAAACATTTTATGAAGAATAATTGAAGCAAAGTTAACTCGTGCGCATCTGCGCCAAAATCAGCGGTAGGCGCAGCAAAGTCGAACGGGTCACCCGCTGGTGTGAAGAAATTCACCTAAGCAGAAAGACGGACTGCCGCCCAAACCCTGTGCTCACATGTCAGAAGCAACGTCGCCACGTCTTCGCCTGGTCCGTCGGCGAAGAGATCGAAGATCCAGCCGTCGGTCTCCTTTGTCGAGATCACGAAAGATCGGGTCCTACTTGGACTCATTGAAAGGGGGAATCCAAAGAGCAGGATTCCTAGAAACAAATGGAAGGCGGTTGAGTCCCAGCTGACCCTTATATGCCTCCGTATGGTACGCGAGAAGCCTGGTTCATCGCCTTGCTGTATGGACGCGGGCTGATACCAGGGCAGCGTAAAAGTGGTGGCCTGCGATAATCAGCGATCAGCTGACCTATATAAACAGGCGACGGCAAAGCTCGGAGCGGTATACGAAGGGGCGAACATAGTCGCACTAGATTGGTGTGACGTCCCCAGTAGACCCCGAGCTAGAATTTGGCTCCCAGCAGCAATCAAATCACCGGAGGACATCCTATACATGCTGCAAGAATGCAACCCACATCTCCCCACAAAAGACTGGAAAGTCGTTAAGGTGGTGAACAAGGAGTCGGTTGCTCCCATAGACGCTGCTCGGGGAGTGCTCAATTACGGCTTCAGCGCAGTACATATAAAAATTTATAAAGGGAACTCTAATTCCACGGGAAGCCCTGCCGGCAACTCAGCTAAGCAGGTGCTTGCAAAGGAAGTGGAGGCCCCTGGTGTGCCGGAGGATGTCTACTCAACCGAATCGTCGCTGAGCAGAGAGATGCGAGCGCTGGGACCGGCAATCGATGAAGTTGACCTGAACGATTCGGAGGCCGACTTTACTGTGGTGGAGGTTGCAGCTGGGGATGTCTTTAAGACTCCTGCAGATCAACCTACACCACAGTAAAGCAGCGTCCGCTGCCCTATTGCTTCGCCTGGCCAAAGGCGAAGCCGACATGGTCTTAGTTCAGAAACCTTGGATAACAGGAGGCAAGGTTGCTGGACTAGGAACAAAAGAATACAAGCTTATGCTTGACCCCAAAGAAGGTTAAATTCGAACCTGCATTTTAGCCAAACGGCATCTTAGTACATTTCCGCTTCGCAATTACAGCAGCGGAGACAACACGGTCTGGAGCCTGGAGCTGCAAAATGGCTCTATAAGGATGCTATCGGCCTACTTGGCTTTTGAAAAGGTAGACCCCCAGACGCGCTAGTCAGAGGACTGGTACAGGAATGTGAAGAGCTTAAGAAAGGTTTGGTGATAGGCCATACGCCCACCATACTCAGTGGTGTTGCCCTATCAACAACGACAGAGGTGAGTCCTTATTTGATTTCATTCTAAATTCGAACTTATTTCTTTGTAATAGGGGCAATACCCCTACCTTTATAACAAAGGCGTGCCAAACGATCAAAGATCTAACCTTGGTACCAGATTCACTCATAAGCACAGTTACAAACTGGGCTGTCTCCGACGAGCACTCTTTCTCAGATCACAGGTCCATAGAGACAACTTTGTCCCTAGAGTCACCTACGCCGGTCAGCTTCGCCAACCCCAGGCGGGCAAACTGGAATAAGTACAAAACAATTCTGTCGAGCTTCCTCCCCATGGAGCCGCCAGAAAACACTTTTTGCCCTCAGGAGCTAGATAATATAGTAAATAAATTCACAGAAGCATGCAACGCGGCATTCACAGCTGCATGCCCTTTAAGAAAACCAAGAGGAAAGAAAAAACCTCCTTGGTGGACCCAGCAATTATCTATCCTCAGAACCAAATGCATAAGCCTGTTCAACAGAGCGAAAGCTACAAATGAGGACATAAACTGGCAAAGTTACAAAAACGAACTAGCCACATACAGAAAGGCCATCAGGAAGGAGAAGAGAACAACTGATGCCGCGAGGCTCAGAAAAATAATTTCTAAGACAGGCGTATCTTTGGGCTATCTTCAAAAGGCTGACGGATTATGGTCAGACTCTAGTGAAGAGTCCCTAAAAATTCTCCTAGACGCTCACTTCCCAGGGAAACAGGACATCCCCCAGGAAGAAACACTGGAGAAGGAATAAACTTAAATCTCCTACTATCAGACCGTAATATAAACTGGTCCATTCATAGTTTCAAGCCATACAAATCGCCGGGACCGGATAATATAGCATCGGCACATATTCAACAAGCAGGACAGCTAGCTATTAACTGGCTGAGAAATATTTTTCAGACCATTCTAGCAGTAGGAGAACTACCAACAGCGTGGCGGGAAACGAAAGTCGTATTCATCCCCAAAACAGGGACGGCCACCCATACTACAGCGAAGGATTTTAGACCGATAAGTCTGACATCATTCCTGCTAAAGATTTTAGAATGTCTGATAGGTCTACACATTAGAGACATTATTGACCCGACGCAGATATCAGAGGCGCAACACGCATACACCCTAGGAAAGTCGACCGAATCGGCGCTACACTTGGTAGTAAGCAACATCGAGAAATCACTCAGTATCCAGGAATACACATTGATCGCCTTCCTTGACATAGAAGAAGCCTTCAACAACTGCTTCCCACGGCAATAACAGAATCCCTCACAGAACTAGGGGCTGATCCACAAATTGCTGATAAGCAGACTGGTCACGGTCACACTAGGGACCTCAACCCAGACTAGACTAGTGAACAGAGGCACTCCGCAAGGAGGTGTACTATCACCATTCTTGTGGAACATCGCGGTAAATAAACTACTGCGGATTCTTGAAGGAGGAGGCTGTAAAATAGTGGCATACGCAGACGATCTCGCTATCATCTTTAATGGTAAGTATCCACAAACGCTATGCGATCTTATGACCGCAAAACTAAAAATACTATCAAAATGGACGATAAAAAACTTGGGTAAATCCCTCAAAAACGGAACTAATCCTTTTTACAAATAGATACAAAATCCCAAAACTTAACCCACCAACTCTAAACAACTGTAATCTCTCTTTTAGCGAGCACGCAAGATACTTGGGGCTAGTATTATTTAAGCGTCTTAAATGGGGCTTAAACAACCAAGAAAACATTGCACTTTACTCTTGTAAAAAAGCAATCGGGCTAAGATGGGATATGTCCCCAAAAATCGTCAATTAGATATACACAGCGGTGTAACAACAAAGTGCAGCGCATGGCGGCTTTGTGCATTAGTGGAGCCCTTCGAACTACCCCAAACGAAGCGCTGAACGCGATCTTGAACCTCCCGAGCCTGGACAGGCATGGAAAGGGTTAAATCGGCAGCCATTCGACTGAGGGATACGGGGCAATGAAAAGCCCAACTCTATCCCGCCAAAAACGTATCTATGCAAAACCCGTGAATACAGTCACACACCCTTCGAAGCTCCGATCCCAGGTAGGGAAGAATGGGATCGGGCCGACCGGGCTCAATAGACGCAATCTGTTTAAATACAGACGGCTCCAAACTAGACGGACACGTAGGTGGAGGCATATACTCCGAACAATTAGAGATCAGGCAGTCATTCAGACTTCCTGACCACTGCAGTGTCTTCGAAGCGGAAGTGCATGCTATAAGGGAAGCACTCGTCTGTTTAAGGGACATAAACACCCAAGACAGACACGTAAACATATATAGTAATAGCCAAGCGGCTATTAAATCAATCTACTCGACAAATACAAACTTTCGAACAATAGCCGACTGTCGCAAATCTCTCCACGAGATGGCTTACTGTCAGCTTTATATTGGTTCCGGGTCACCGGGATATCGTAGGCAACTATATAGCGGACGAGCTAGCCAGGCAAGGCACCACCATTCCTCTCCTGCCAGGAAAGGAGAATGTTGGCATGCCTATGGCTACGTGCAAGCTAATTATTAAAAACTAATTCAACAAGTTAGCCAACACACATTGGCAAAACACACCACAATACGCCGCGCCCATATGGGCCGAAGCTATGAAGACTGCAACATACAGTCAGTCGCCAGTGCAAAGCTGTCTACAGACGCTGCGCACTGCGCATCACGAGAAGCTTCTGCACGGTATCCGAGGAAGCCGCGCTGGTGATAGCCGGTACAATACCAATAGACCTTCTGGCGGCAGAACGAAGGACGGGGAGTACAGGAAGCAGGACCCAGCGCAGCAGTACGATTGAAGCCTGGCAAAGGAGGTGGACCAATGCGGACACAGGACGGTGGACGCACAGGTTAATCCCCAGTCTCATCCCTTGGCTGCAGAGGAGGCACGGACAGGTAGACTTCTACCTCACTCAGATGATCTCCGGGCACGGATGCTTTAAAGCGAACCTGCATAGGTTCAAGCACGAGCCAAACCCCTGCTGCGACCACTGCGGCACAGCAAGCATCGAAGACGCGGAGCACGCATTCTTCATCTGCCCCATATACGCGAGGAACCGAGCCGAAGCTGAATCAAAGACCGAGCGTTTCCTGACAGCGGATAACGTGATAAACTGCATGCTCGAAAACCAGAGGAATTGGGATGCGGTAGCCAATATGTCTGCCGGCATCCTGAAGGACTTAAGGCGTCGAGAACAGAGTCGACGCAACGAGCCATAAGGACGAGCGGCAACATGACCGCCATCCGTCCCGCGAAGTATAGCTTTGCGGCAGTCCCGCGGGAACGGAACTCTTCAACCTCTTCCTCTTCTACCGTTCATAACTGTATATATCTATGCTTTCCTAAAAATACGAAATTCAAAATCAATTAAAAAATCATTTTTTAAACAAATTTTTGTATACCCGAACATTTGTCCAAGATATTACCAATAATGAAGATAAAGCAATAATAATTGAAGAAACGCACTGCCGAGCCCATCGAGGGCTTGATAAGATTACAAACAAATATCCAGATTATACTATTGGCCAAACTTGTATAAAAAATTAAAACAACATATTGCAAATTGTGAAATCTGCAATACAAATAAATATGACAGAAACCCAACACAAATCCCTATTGGCGAAGCTCCAATACCAAAAAAAGAAGGACAACATTTACACTTAGATATATTTTATGCTCAAAGCCCAATGTTCATTAATTGTATAGATTCATATTCCAAATATCTTGTCGTAAAAGAAATTAGTAACTAGTAACTAGTAACTAGTAACTATGAACTACTTCAAACATTTCCCTTGGTTAAAATCATCATGACAGACAATGAACCTAGTTTTACATCAGCACAATTTAAATCTTTCCTAAATCTTTCCTATCCAAGGCATAGTTTATCCAACGGCCAAGTAGAAAGAGCTCATTCAACTTTAACAGAAATAGCTCGCTGTATAAAAGATGAATATCGTCTTTTAGATTACTCGGAAATAATTATAAGAGCAGCTCAGAGATATAATATGACTATACACTCAGTAACAAATCAGAAACCTTTTGATATTCTCTATAATAAAGTAGATCATGAAAATTTGCCAGAAAAATGATTGTTAGCACAAACAAAAAAGTTATACCATCATAATAATAGATCGCCCAAAAATTATGAGGTTGGCGAAGTAGTTTACGAAAAAAGATTTGGCGAAAGGAACTAATTAGGGCCAAGATATAACAAACAAATAATTAAAGAAAATCTACCTAATAAAGTTATAATAAATAAAAAACAAAGAATAATTCACAAAGATAACATAAAATAAATAATTCTTTACAGAAAATGACACTTTTAATCTTACAACTCCTACTGGTTATCATATGCAGCACTGAAATAATTGACTATACCAATAACGAATACTTACTACTCAAAGACGAGAAGGATGTGATGACTTATGAGATATACGAAGACTTGTTTCATATTACCAATATTAGCCTTTATAAAGAAATAATAAGAACCGAAATTGGACTTACAAATAAATCTACAAATTCTGATATCGAATGGGAAATAGCTCATAACCTTAATATAATTCAAATTCTTTTAACTCAACTTTTGCCCTCAAGAAATAAAAGAGGAATTAATGAATTAGGGACACTTTGGAAATGGATATCAGGAACTCCTGATCATGATGATTTTATGAAAGTAGAAAATAAAATTAACGACTTAATCATAAACAATAATAAACGACTAAATAGTAATAAATTCGAAAATGTTTTCAGAAATTGAGTTAATTTCAAAACCCTTAACACCATGATCTTTGACAAACAAGCGGTTTTGAAAAAGCACCGTTTGCAATTAATAACGTCTGATTTACAAAATTTAATTGACACTATTAATTTGTTTGTTTCTGTTCTGTGCAGCTGATACCTTACGCAAGCAATAAGAATTTTAGGAATTTTTTCGCAAGTTTTTGTATATTTCTTAAGTAGTTTGCATAGGACAATATACTGTTGTTTTTGCGGAAATTAAGGAAAAAAGTTATGATAAAATTGTCGGGAGCTGACAAACCTTTACAGCCAAATTAAAATTAAAACGTAAACAATCGATTGTTATCTATTGCACTGTAAACTTCAGCTGCCAGCATTAACTGCTCTCTGACTCTCTCTCTCTCACTCTCTCGCTCTCTTGTCGTTGTTCTTTTTCTTCGTCGTTGACATTACCTTTGTCACTTTGGTTGGATGCTCGTTGATCGGAAGAGATATACATTGTCGTTGTCGTTGTTGCCCCGCAATTTAAACTCAAATAAATATATATATGTATTATAACGATTTAAATATACGAGTTGTTATTTGAATAAATAAAGCTGCCAAAAAGCTGGCAGCGTCAACATTTGGTGACCCCGACGTGATTGTGGTTCTGGAGTTCGTTGAAAAAATTGAAATTGGAAATAATTTTGGAGCCCAAGCTTAAAGTGTTGTGCAATAAAGTTTATAACAGCCAGTGGATTTGCCAATAATTGGATCAAATTTGTTCATCAAGCGGAGACTCCGTTATTTTGCACGTCTGCTTTAACGCTGTTTTGGAACGGTTCAACTGCAAACACATACACACATACCAACATAGGAACAAACTTCAATCCGTTTGTTGGCGCTTGCACATACAGTCTCCTGAAGAAGTTTTCGTTCAGATAACTTTAAATTCCATTTTTTCTGAATTTTGTTTAACAATTACAAAAAAAATAAAATGTCGAATTCTGAATTGCCTCTGCTGCCATCGGTTCCTGAGAAGATTGCCTTTCTGAAACGTAAAACTGAGGTTTCTTTTGATCGACTTAAGGTCATCTGCAGCGAACTAGCTCCTGACAAAATTGGATCAATCAGTGTAATTGATTTAGATGTCCGCTTGCACCTAATTAATCAAATTAAAACCACTTATACCCGTAATCAAGACTTACTAGAGTCT
The DNA here is from genome assembly GCA_037075285.1 of Drosophila lutescens. Classification (NCBI taxonomy): domain Eukaryota; kingdom Metazoa; phylum Arthropoda; class Insecta; order Diptera; family Drosophilidae; genus Drosophila; species Drosophila lutescens. Next base: position 86,972 of record JBAMCF010000329.1, read on the forward strand.
CTTGATTTTAATCAAATTGGACAACCGTGTCGAGATGAATTCGATGAAATGGCGTTACTTCTTGAGTTACGCTTAAGAGGTCACATTCAACAACGGAAAGGTCAACATCAAACGAACTCTACCATGTGCAACGATGATTCGTCAACCTTTAGGGTGTGTAATCGCTCTCGTGTTCCCGAACTAAAGTTGCCATCTTTTTCTGGAGGATATACTGAGTATGCAGATTTCATGTCGATGTTCTACACAATCATAGATAACGATCCCGAGTTAACCAACATCGAAAAGCTGCAACACTTGCGTTCCTGTCTACTTAGCCCAGCGCTGGATGCCATACAGTCGTTAGATATATCGTCAGCCAACTATTCAGTGGCTTTAGATCTGCTTAATAAACGGTATTCTAATAAACGTCTTGTTTTCCAGTCTCACATAAAGGAGATACTTGGTCTCAAAAGGGTGGACTCTTCGGCAGCACATAAACTTCGGGAGTTTTCGGACAAAATCAACTCACACATGCGGGCTTTGAATTCGTTGGGATCAGCTCAGGAAATTGCTGACTCCTTCATCATTTACATGCTCTTGCAAAAATTGGATTTTTCCACGCAAACTGGTTGGGAAGAGGCCACCTCCATGGACAAAATACCCTCGGCGCAGGAATTTTATGATTTTTTGGAGAATCGGTGCCGAAAACTGGAGAACCTTCAACATGCTATGGGGAATTATGCCTCAAACTCTCAGGTGGGAACAAACAGTAGAAGTAGCTCTATTAATAGTAGAAGATCATTTGTTGCCTACCAGAGTAACAATCTACCATGTGCATTTTGCAATGCGTCTGAGCATCCCATTCATCTATGTCCTAGGTTTGAACATTTATCTCCCTCCTTGCGACATGCTGAGATCAAAAAGCTGTCTCTGTGCTTCAACTGCTTAAAACGTGGGCACCATACTCGAGCTTGTACAAGCGGAAATTGCCGCGTTTGTGGAAATAGGCACCACACATTACTGCATTTTTATACAAACTCTTCGCAGCTAGCAATTGAAACTGATTCTGCCATTATTTCTGAAGTTAACGCCTCCAGTTCTCAGCCAACTACATCTCTAGTCGTTCAAGGTCCAGCTTCTGATTTTACGCTATTGGCCACTGCTGTTGTACTCGTAAAAAGCCGATCAGGTTTATTTATTCCATGCAGGGCATTACTTGATTCAGGCTCCCAGCTGCATCTTCTAACTTCTCGTTTCGCACAGCAGTTACAGTTAAAAAGGACTCGCTCAGCATCTCTGGTCTCGGGACTCGGTGAGACAAAGGTTTTAACTGAAGGATATACCGTCGATATTTGCTTAAAATCTCAGGCATCTGATTATTCGGCGTTTCTATCTGCACTCATCACGCCTACTATCACTGATAATCAACCAAGCATTGCCCTGAACATAGAGGACTGGAATATTCCGGCAAATATCCAACTAGCAGATCCCTTTTTCCACAAGCCTAAACGGATAGACTTACTAATTGGAGCTAGCATGTTTTATGAATTATTATGTGTTGGGCAGATTAAACTGATCCCTGGGTTACCGCTTCTTCAGAAAACTCGCCTTGGTTGGGTCGTTTCTGGAGGAGGACAAAACCATTTTAACACAAAAACTTTGACTGCTTGTTGTGTTTCAAATGGTAAACTAGAGGATCATCTTGATGATGTTGTTCGTCGGTTTTGGGAGTTAGAAAGTTCAAATGAAGCTGTTTCCATCCGAACAAAGGAGGAGCTTGAATGCGAAAGACATTTTGCCAGCACGTTTGTGAGATTAACTACAGGTGAATACTCGGTTAATCTGCCATTTAGTTCCAAATCCATTAACTTAGGCGAGTCATACGCGCAAGCGCATCGTAGATTTTTAAATCTGGAGCACAAACTACATCGTCAACCTCACCTTAAAGAGCAGTATTCATCATTCATTCATGAGTATTTGGATCTTAATCATATGTCTCTAGTTGACCCGGTGGATATACATCTGTGTCGGTACTTTCTCCCACATCACTGCGTTATTAAGGAGGACAGTTCAACAACCAAACTACGTGTTGTTTTTGACGGATCGGCTGTAGCTTCATCTGGTCAATCCCTTAATGATACGCTGTTGGCAGGCCCAGTTATTCAAGCAAAACTCTTTGACATTTTGATTAGATTTCGTTCATATACAGTTGCTCTTACTGGAGACATCTGCAAGATGTATCGGTGTGTCCGCATGGGTGCGCCTGATAGCTTCTACCAATGTATATTATGGAGAGACTCTCCTCATGAGGAATTGCGAGTTTACAAGCTAGATACAGTAACTTATGGAACAAAACCAGCGTCATTTTTGGCTATAAGGACCATGCACCAGCTGGCTCGAGATGAAGGCCCTAACTTTCCAATTGGATCCACTGCCTTGCTTGAAGACTTCTACGTAGATGATTTTATTTCTGGTGGCAACTCAATTTCGGAGGTTATAAAGAAAATGCAACAGACTTCTAAGATTCTTTCTCGTGGGAACTTCAAACTTCGCAAATGGTGTTCTAGTCATGCAGCCGTTTTAAATACTGTAGCTGAGGCTGATAAGGAGCAGTTTCTACAATTTGATGACGGAGGTGATATAACCAAGACACTGGGTCTTGCATGGGATCCATCTAGTGACAATTTATTATTTTCATTGTTATCGCTACCCCAAAGTACAAAACCCAGTAAGCGTTCCATCCTATCAACTGTGGCCCATTTCTACGACCCCCTTGGCCTTATCGGACCCGTAATTGCAAAGTGCAAGATTTTTTTGCAGAATCTATGGAAGGCTAAGCTGACTTGGGATGAGAGTCTTCCTTTAAACTTGCAATCAACTTGGATGGATATTAGCAGCAGTTTCGGGAATGTTCGGCGGTTTGCCTTTCCTAGACTAGTATTAGATCCAAAGGGTACCATAGAAGTTCATGGGTTTTGTGATGCCAGTATTGAGGCCTATGGAGCTTGCGTATACATTGTCTCAAAGTCTGTTGAGGGAATTCGTCACTTGCTGTGTTCGAAGTCAAGAGTAGCCCCGTTAAAAACGATTACCGTCCCAAAGCTGGAATTGTCTGGAGCGTTATTGTTGTCTCAACTAATGAGTTCAGTTAAGCAGATTGGATGCTTCAATGGAAGGTACTTTTGTTGGAGTGATTCATCCGTGGTTTTGTCTTGGATTAAAGAGGAACCTTCAAAATTTAATGTATTTGTCGCCAACCGAGTGGCATCTATTCAGGAACTAACAAGCAGCATGAAATGGCGGTATATTCCCACAGATCTCAATCCTGCTGACATCCTTTCTAGGGGAGCCACTCCTGATCAGGTTCTGCAATCCAGACTTTGGTTTCATGGTCCAGCCTTCCTTAGTCAAAGCGAAGATAATTGGCCTGCCTCTTGTTTCCTCCAAAAACCATCTACTGAACTTCGAAGGAACGTATTGTTGGTCAATTCTGCTTTGGATTACACGACGAACTGCAAGTATATAAATTCATTTCCTGTCATGCAACGAGTTTTTGGATACGTCTCGAAATTCATTCGCCGTCGTCGTCATTATGGGCTTTGCGTTTCGGATGTTAAACATGGAACTGAAATTCTTATTCGACTTGTTCAGCGTGCCCATATGTGGGATGATATAAAGGAACTGCAAGCTAAAGGAGTTGTAAAAAAGGCTAGCCCAATCGCGTCGCTATTACCATTTCTGGATGATCATGGCACTTTGCGGGTTGGCGGCAGACTTCAAAATTCGACACTTTCATACGACGCTCAACATCCAATAATTTTGCCTAAGCACCATCCGATCACATTGGCTATCATTCGAAGCTTTCATGAACGGCAGCTGCACGCCGGACCCCGTGCCTTGCTTTCCAATTTGCGCTTGCAGTTTTGGCCCATTGGAGGGTTAAAGAGCGTAGCAAGGGTTGTCAGTAAATGCATTAAGTGTTTCCATGCTAAGCCAAAATTGATTGAACATGTCATGGGTAGACTCCCGAAGGAACGACTAACAGCATCCCGAGCATTTGAAGTTAGTGGAGTCGACTACTGCGGTCCATTTTACTACAAGTCCTCTGTTCGCAGCAGGCCTCCAGTAAAGTGCTACATCTCAGTTTTTATTTGCTTTACAACCAAGGCTGTGCATTTAGAGCTTGTTCAAGACCTAACAACTAGCTCGTTTCTTGGTGCACTAAAGCGATTCATTGCTACGCGAGGCAAGCCTAATCAAATTTGGAGTGATAACGCCACAAACTTTGTAGGCGCAAAAAATGAATTGCAGGAGCTAATTCGATTAGTTTTGAGCGACTCTCATTCTGCTGCTGTTAGCCAATTTTGTCTGGCTGAAAATATTGACTGGCGCTTCATTCCTCCTCGATCGCCCCACTTCGGAGGTTTGTGGGAGGCAGCAGTAAAATCGGCCAAGCATCATTTTTATCGCACAGTTGGAACTTCTTTGCTCAGATTTGAGGAACTGCGGACTTTAGTGTGTCAGATTTCTGCAGTCATTAATTCTCGGCCTTTAGTTTCGATTTCAGAAAGCCCTGGCGATCTAGACGTTTTGACTCCTGCTCATTTTCTTCTTGGTGGACCTCCTGAGGCACTGTTAGAGCCTGATTTAACTGCATTAAACTATGATCGTTTGGACGGCTGGCAACGTGTGAGCCATCTTCAGCAAATCTTTTGGGCTCGTTGGCGCGAGGAGTATCTGACCCTGCTGCAGCAACGCTCCAAATGGCGCCTCGCAACTCGACCTCTTCAATTAGATGACCTGGTCCTCGTCAAGGATGAGAATCTTCCTCCAATGCGTTGGCCGCTGGCCCGAGTGATCGGCCTTATTCCAGGAAAGGATGGAGTATTTCGCGTGGCAGACCTAAGGACTTCTACCAGCAACAACATTCGAAGAGCAGTGAACAAGCTTTGCCTTCTGCCTGTAGATGATGCTGTTGAAAGGGACTCTTTCAACGGGGGGAGTATGTCGGGAGCAGACAAATCTTTACAGCCAAATTAAAATTAAAACGTAAACAATCGATTGTTATATATTGCACTGTAAACTTCAGCTGCCAACATTAACTGCTCTCTGACTCTCTCTCTCTCTCACTCTCTCGCTCTCTTGTCGTTGTTCTTTTTCTTCGTCGTTGACATTACCTTTGTCACTTTGGTTGGATGCTCGTTGATCGGAATAGATATACATTGTCGTTGTCGTTGTTGCCCCGCAATTTAAACTCAAATAAATATATATATGTATTATAACGATTTAAATATCCGAGTTGTTATTTGAATAAATAAAGCTGCCAAAAAGCTGGCAGCGTCAACATTTTAAATTTTAAATAAGTAGCAAATATAAAGGTATGCTTAATTTTCAATTTTAATTTCCGCAGGCGAAGCTGCGGGCTACCGACCCTGCTAGTAGTTTATATATGTTAACACATGTTTTTTTTTTAATTTTTCATGAGTTTTTCATGTTGGTACAACTATTGGTCATGGTGGCAGGTGCGCTTATGGTCGCAGCTGTAACCGAAAGCTCGATGAGCCAGGCTGGAGTCAAACTGAGCAAAATAGCCCAAATCTTAACCGCGACAGGCGGCAATATAAAAACTTGACAACATGGAACTTTTAAGAAATAATGGTGTTGTTGAAATCAGTAAAAAACAAGAGAGAACGCTGTAGTCGGGTTGGTGTCCCGACTATCTATTACCCGTCACTCAGCTAAAGGGAGTGCAAGGGAGATGGACTTATACAATTTTTTTGATTGCGCATAACTTTTTAATGAATGGTCCGATTTTAAAAATGTCTTCTACATTGCATTTATACTTCTCCGAAATCTTTAAAGGTGTGGGTGCCAGACACGTTTCCGACCTAACAAAGTATATATATTCTTGATCAGCATCACTAGAAGAGTAGTGTAGTATGCGCACATATCGGGTACATACTGTACATTAATAACGTCAAATACATAAATACACAAAAGTCCAACGGCCAGCACATTTATAAGTGCATTGGTAATATGATCACCCCAGCACACAACTGTCGCTGTGTTGGTATGTTACACACAGGCCGACTCACTCGAATATGATTTATATGTCGCGCACGCTGCATACCCCTGTTTGTTTAAACAGCGAATATTAATATATTCGCATACAAATAATGGGCAAGAAGTAGTCTATAAGAATATTGGCATCTCAAATGCACATTCAGCACAAGCCGCCTTAAGGGGCCGTGCTTGAATTTAATTGGTTGCCAGCGTGGTGAATATATGAAGATCACCACGGTCAACATATTTCCCCGCTGCTGCCAAATGCCCAGCAACGAGACTTAAGCTTAAGCTAATGAACAATTGAGAAATGACAATGAATAAAGTAAGACCTGTCGGTCTATTTCTACTGCAACAACTTATCGGCTATTTTCTATCTACATGGCGACCGTGACTAAGGTTGTAGTTGAAAAAAAAAAACATTTAGATGAATGTGAGAAATGTGCGTGTGAGTGCGAGTGACATAAATAAATACACAAAGCGAACGAGTGCAAGAATTTGAAAAATGCGATTGTCGATTCAAAGATCAGACGGAGGCAAGGCCTCAGCAAAACAGTGCAAACATAACTAACAACCAAATGTTAGAGCAACATAGACTACAACAACATAGCTACAGCAAATAAAGGAGAAACCCAGCAACCAACAACTATAACAACCAACAAGCAAATTTTCGAGCAACATAAAATTTTGAACTACAACAAATAACAGAAAAATTATCTGAAAAAAATTATAACACCTCCTCCTCCCAAAAAGAAACTACCGAAGAAGATTAAGGAATGTCCCAAGGACTGCCCGGGACCACTGGAGAGCCCACACTGCGAGTGTATTACACCTGTGCGATGACCGGCACCGGTACCGCCTGAGCCCAGAGGCCCCGGACAACGAAAATTCAACAAGTGTGGAAGGAATGGCAAATCCTTCTACACCAACGCTGGAAATATATGAGTGCGGAAGGCAATCCGCCTTCTTCACCTTCGTGGGCGGCTCCTGCTCCTATTGAGCAAAGGGATGCGCAGAGACTAGAAGTGTATCCCAACGATAGATGAAATAGCCTGTGCAGCCAGCACCGGTCCCGTTCGGCGCACCAAGCCAGACCAAGGACAAGTAAACCGACAGCGCTACCAAGAGCGCATAATTTTTTTTCCTTTGCACTGCGTGGCAAATTTTTTTTTCAGTTGCACTGCGATGCATATTTTTTCATTTACTATATAAATCAATTGTAAAATTGAGCGGAACCCCTTTCTGCCCAATTAGAAGTGTAGCCCGTAAAGCTATGCGAAACCATAGGCAGGAAAATTGTAAACTTAACAATATACACTAAAGAAAAATTTAATTTAATTTTGTCTCGTTAATGATTTTTAATAATAGTATAAGTAAAACATTCCCTATTGATAAAAGAAAGCCATACATAAATTGCATAAGATTTCCATTAAAAGAATTGGAAAAAATTCCCAATATGGGATTAGTAGACGTTAAGTCAGTGGATTCCACTGCTAACGTTATAAATAAAATTGAATCGCAAAATATCGATTTCAAACTAACCAATATGTTATAAGCAATAATTGTTTTTTTTATGAGCGCGTTTATTTTATATAAGGCCTATATGTTCCACAATAAATGTGTATCAAAAAGAGCCATTAACAGAAGCCAGGCTAATGATCTGGATAAAATCTAATTTAACAAGCGCAAAACAATTGCTATAATAAAATATAACAAAAATTTTTTATTTAAAACAAAAAATTAAATTTTAAACAAAAATTGTATATGTGTGAGAGTTAAAATACCCGTTTATATATATGAGAATTAAAATACCCGTTTAAATAAACCAATAAATAAAAATCATTAAAAAGAAAAATTTGTCAAAATGAATACAACAGAGTGCCTTAGAGTTACATTGACCAACGAGCCAAATTTTGAGAATAGGGTATTAGCCTTAATTAGGAACAAAGCAGAGCCTCTATTAATTGCAGATTTTGAGTACGAATATATGAATAGGTACGATCTTGAATTCCCTCCACTTGTTCATTGCGACAGAACGCAAAAGGCAATTGTACTGTCTACCGTGAGAAACTGTAAAGTATTCTCCGAAATTGACATACACCCAGTCTTAGGACATATTAACGTGCTAAAAATTATGCACAAGTAAATAGTAAAAAAAAAAAATAATGACTAAAAATTGAATATGGAATGGGTGCAATTAATACTCCATATCCGAGAATTAAAAGAAACATTTGAAAAGTCTTACAAATGTGTAAGCCAAAAAAGGCAAACACAAAAAGAAACATTAGATAAACATGCAAAAATTCTTGTAGATTCGTACAATCAGGCAAGAACCCTAGTGCACGAAAATAGGGAAATAATTAAGAAAACAAACTTATCAAAATTATCCAAAATATTGATAAGGTTGCGGGCAAACCTAATAGCTGTCAAGGATAAGTATGATTTGAAAATATATATCCCGACTATTTTGAATACGCCTTAAACATTAGACCAGCAAAAAGCACTAGCAGAAGAAGAAGATTCAGATATAAGTATCGAATTAAGGCCAAGTACTCAATGAAAAAGATCTACACGATCTCTCAATCCCTGCACGTTTGAAGATTTGGCTGTAGAAGTCGTCAAATCAAAAATTGTAGGATCTATACTATATAAGGTACAAAATGAACGCACAATTGATGCTATTATTAATAAACTACAAAGCACAATTGTTGGCGAAACCTCAGAGGTAATTAAAGCTAAAATGGCAAATATTTACCAAAGAGGAAAAACTGCAACTCAGTTCACAAACGAACTTGATAACTTGCGTAAACTGCTAGAAGCATATATCGATGAAGGATTAATTGCTAAACACGCTGACAAATTCAGCACAAAAGAAGCTATATCCACTCTGATAAAGAATTGCGAAAGCGGAAAAACTAAAACAATTTTGGAAGCAGGCTCATTGAATAATATGAATGACGCTATAACAAAATACATACACTGCAGTAATCAACAAACAAATAACCACAGTGTAATGTATACAAATAACCGAGGTAGTTATTATAGAGGCAATGTCAGAGGAAACTATCGAGGTAATTTCACACGAGGAAGAAATAACTTCTACTAGGGAAATTATCGCGGCAGAGGCCAATATTACCAACATAATAATTATCAAGGAAATTATGGCCAAGGCCAAAACCAAAATTATTACGGAAACCAAAACACAAATTATAACAGAAACAATAGAGGAAACTCAAATACTCAAAGAGGCACCTCTCAAAATAGTTCAAACAATAGAGGAAACTCGAATGCTCAAGTCCGAGCTATTGGAACTGAACAGGAAAACTAAGAAATTCCCTTAAGAAGAATAATCCACAAAAAAGACATTTTGTGGCCTTTTAACCCACCTTTGCAAGAAAAATGTAACATTTAATTGGACACCTGAATGCCAAAAAGCTTTTGAATACCTTAAAAATGCATTAATTCAACCAACCCTACTACAATACCCAGATTTTAATAAAGAATTTTGTATAACAACAGATGCTAGCAAGCAAGCTTTCGGAGCAGTCTTAACTCAATCACACGATGGAGTTGATCTCCCGGTAGCATACGCCTCAAGAACATTTACAAAAGGCGAAAGTAATAAATCAACAACTGAACAAGAATTAACAGCAATACACTGGGCTATAAATCACTTCAGACCATATGTATATGGCAAACATTTCACTATTAAAACAGACCATAAACCGTTAACAAATTTGTTTTCAATGAAAAATCCAACTTCCAAGTTAACAAGAATGAGACTAGATCTAGAAGAATTTCAATTTACAGCAGAGTACCTTAAGGGAAAAAATAATTACGTGGCAGATGCCTTATCAAGAATAAGCATCGAAGAACTCAAAGACATAAACAAACAAATTTTAAAAGTCACTACAAGATTACAAAACAGACAGAATAATAAAAACTGCGCAGTTTCAAAATCAGATTCGGATTTGCAAAAGCAACCGACAGCTTCTAAGCCCAAAATATTTGACGTCATTCGTAATGAGGATGTTAAAAAAGTAGTGACCTTGCATTTAACATCATCAAATTGTTCCCTTAAAAAAGGAAAAAAGATATATGCAAGAATAAGTGTTGATGATCTATATACCAATGGAATATTCGATTTAGATCAATTTTTCCAAAGGCTGGAAAGAACGGCCGGTATAAATAAGATTAGCCAACTTAAGATGGCACCGAGCGAGAAAATCTTTGAAATTATTTCAATAGATATATTCAAAAATATGGGCAATAAAATATTAATGAATTTAAGAGTAGCGCTACTCAAGCCGGTGACCACAATAAATGATAAAAAAGAAATAGAAGCTATACTGTCTAGACTACATAATGATCCAATACAAGGTGGACATACAGGAATTACAAAAACGCTAGCGAAAATTAAAAGACATTACTATTGGAAAAACATGACGCGTGACGTTGCAAACCACGTGAAAAAATGTATTAAATGCCAACAGGCCAAAACAACAAAACATACAAAAACTCCCTTGACTATTACAGAAACACCTCTGAAGGCATTTGATAGAGTGTTAGTGGATACGATCGGTCCATTACCTAAATCAGAACAAGGAAATGAATATGCAGTTACACTAATATGTGACTTAACCAAATACCTTGTTGCCATTCCAATACCGGATAAAAGTGCAAAAACTGTAGCAAAAGCTATATTCGAATCATTTATTCTAAAGTACGGTCCAATGAATACATTCATTACGGATATGGGTACGGAATACAAGAATTCAGTAATCAAAGATTTATGTAAATATCTAAATATTGAAAACATAACATCTACTGCACACCACCACCTGACTTTAGGTACAATAGAAAGAACCACAGAACTTTTAACGAATATGTTAGATCATACATCTCGTCAGACAAAACAGATTGGGATGTTTGGCTTTTATACTTTACATATTGTTTTAACACTACACCCTCGATGGTACACGATTACTGTCCATACGAGCTTGTTTTTAGTAAATCTCCCAAATTAAACATTTCATTTAACAGTAATGATAAAATTACACCTTTATATAATATAGATGACTACGCCAAAGAATGAAAGTTCAGACTCGAAAATGCATATAAAAGAGCAAGAATAATGATTGAACAAAATAAAAAACGGCAAAAAGAAATATATGACGAAAACATTAAAGATTTTGAAATAAAAATAGGAGATAAAGTTTTATTAAAAAACGAAACAGGTAATAAGTTAGATAAACAGTACTTAGGACCCTACGTAGTAATCGAAATTAATAAAAATGACAATATTAAGATTAAAGACAATAAGAACAAACAGCAGGTAGTACATAAAGACAGATTAAAAATGTTTAAAACGTAGAAGAAATAATTTCAATTAATTTAATTTATTGATTTGTTTAATTTTAAATAAAAACCTTACAATTTCATTAATTATAATTGATTCAACTTTATTTAATATAATCTCATATATATCATACGGTATGGCCATACCCAAAACAATTTTAATAATGTTAATACAAATAAAATTAAAACAAAATAAAAAAAAAAAATTTTACTAATAATAAGAAAATAAAATATACCTATATATATATCCATTTTTCTGATTCGAAAAAAAAAATTAACATATACAAAAACAACATTTTTCCAATTTCTTTATATTTTTAATCATACAACATTTTAAAATACAAAAAAAACAAGAGAGAACGCTATAGTCGGGTTGGTGTCCCGACTATCTAATACCCGTCACTCAGCTAAAGGGAGTGCGAACGCTGTACTGGGGTTGGTGTCCCGACTATCTATTGGGGCTAAAGGGAGTGCGAGGGAGATAGATATATAAACAATTTTGATTGCGTATAACTTTTTAATGAATGGTCCGATTTGAAAAATGTCTTCTACATTTCGATAGGTATTAATAAACACTATAAAATTGCGTTTATATATTTTTAAAATCTTAAAAGATGTGGCCTCCAGACACATTTGAAAATCGTTTATGGCGATTGTGGGCGTTAGGGGGGGCGTGGCACCTCGATGAAACAAACTGGCGCTGCGTAGGAAGCCCAAGAATATGTGTGTGAAATCTCAACCTTCTAGCTTTTATAGTTTCCGAAATCTCAGCGTTCATACAGACAGACGGACGGACGGACAGACGGACAGACGGACAGACGGACATGGCTAGATCGACTCTGCTAGTGATCCTGATCAAGAATAAATATACTTTATGGGGTCGGAAACGCTTCCTTCTCCCTGTTACATACTTTTGCACGAATACAATATACCCTTTTACTCTACGAGTAACGGGTATAAAAAACATAATCTTTAATATATGTAATCTTCAGAAAATAACTCCACTATATTACGTTATTTTTCAAAAAGAGGGAGATGTAGTATGCGCACATATCGGGTACATACTGTACATTAATAACGTCAAATACATAAATCAGCGGTCGGCACACACATACAATAACGTTTTGTTTAATATTTGTATGAGTAAATTGCACTGGGCAGATCATCAGAGTGTGTGTGCAGACCGCTGTTCTACAGTATACGTGAGCGAGCAGCGGCTGGGCAGAACAAAACCCTATGCTCACTTAATAGAGCGCTGCCGACCGCTGACATAAATACACAAAAGTCCAACGGCCAGCACATTTTCAAGTGCATTGGTAATATGATCACCCCAGCAGACAACTGTCGCTGTGTTGGTATGTTACACACAGGCCGACTCACTCGAATATGATTTATATGTCGCGCACGCTGCATACCCCTATTTGTTTAAACAGCGAATATTAATATATTCGCATACAAATAATGGGCAAGAAGTAGTCTATAAGAATATTGGCATCTCAAATGCACATTCAGCACAAGCCGCCTTAAGGGGCCGTGCTTGAATTTAATTGGTTGCCAGCGTGGTGAATATATGAAGATCACCACGGTCAACATATTTCCCCGCTGCTGCCAAATGCCCAGCAACGAGACTTAAGCTTAAGCTAATGAACAATTGAGAAATGACAATGAATAAAGTAAGACCTGTCGGTCTATTTCTACTGCAACAACTTATCGGCTATTTTCTATCTACAGTAGATCTAGCCATGTCCGTCTATCTGTTCGTTTCTACGCAAACTTGTCTCTCAGTTTTTTTTATTGTATTCTCTTCTACTCTGTGATATGACTCTTTTTACATATTTCAGAATTTCGATTTAAATTTCGCAATAATCGGACGACAATATTTTATAGCCGCCTTAGGAGGGAACGAAAAATTAATGTCAAATTAATGTCGAAAAATAATACGAAATTTAACATTTTGTAATTTGTAGTTTAATAGGAATGATCTGCAAGGGTATATAAGCTTCGGCTGGCCTAGGCTAGCTTCCTTTCTTATTTTTCTCTTTTTTTTTTATATTTTTCCTATGGGAGCCATAAGATATGGTGGTCCGATCCGGCTCGTTTTGACATATGTTCTACCGGCAATAGAAAGAAGGCTTTTGGGAAAGTTTCATCGCGATAGCCTTAAAACTGAGAGACTAGTTCGCGTGAATAATACCCTCTGCAAGGGTATAAAAAAACAACAAGAAAGGAAGCTAGGAAGCAAAAATGTTAAAATTCCTATTATTTTGACATTATTTTTTCTGTCCTTCCTATGGCAGCTATATAATAAAGTCGTTCGATTTTTGTTAAATTTAATTCGAAATTCGAGAATATTAAAAAAAGTCATATCCTAGAGTAGAAGAGAATACAATAAAAACCATGGAAGCTATAATTTGTTTCCTATTATTTTCACATTTATTTTCCGATCGTTCCTATGGCAGAGATATGATATAGTCGTCCGATGTTTTAAAAATACTCAGAAATACATAAAAAACATTATTCCCAAAAGTAGGAGGTAATATTTCAAAAAACACCGAAGCTAGAATTTTTTCCATTATTCCCAAAAGTAGGAGGTAATATTTCAAAAAACACCGAAGCTAGAATTTTTTCCATTATTTTTCCGATTATATCTATGGGAGCTATAGGATATAGTTGCCCGATCCGGCTGGTTCCGACTTATATACTACCTGCAATAGATATAGAATAAAAGAAGACTTTTGGGAAAGTTTCAACCCGATAGCTTCAAAACTGAGAGACTAGTTTGCGTAGAAACGGACAGACAGACGAACGGACAGACGGACATAGCTAGATCGATTCGTCTAGTGATGCTGATCAAAAATATATATTCTTTGTAGGGTCGGAAACGTCTCCATCACTGTGATGCAAACTTCTGACTGAAATTATAATACCCTCTGCAAGGGTATAAAAAAACAGTCTAACAAAGTCTGATTTACCGTTCAATAAGTATTTTGCAATTATGCAATTCACTTCAAAATGATGTAGGAAAAAGTTATAGCCCAAAAAACAGTCCTTCTGATGATACCAGTCTCATTCCGATGGCTCTTTATTTATAGCTGCAATATCCCACAAAACTTTTCTTATTATCTTTGCCCCACTCTTCCCTAAAAGTTTTTATAGAGATAGAGAAAAAAATAATATAATAAAAATACCGCAGGACTTTTTTGACAACCCAATATATTTTAATTAATTACAAATTAATAGTTTAGAATAACGGCCCTAACTATTGTTGCTGGGTGGGGAGGTCTCTTCTAGTGTGCTAGTGTTCCAGATTAGAGACCGCGCAAGGTCATTAGGATGGGCCTGGAGCTTGAGAATATAGTTTGCTTACGCTTTGTCGAGTTCGTCTTTAACTAAGCCTACGTTTAAATTTTTATGAATATTTTCAATCCGTATATACCACGGTGCTCCTGTTATAGTTCTCAATATCTTTGATTGAGCTCTCTACATTATTTCTAAGTTGCTGGCACATGCGTTTCCCCGTAGCTCGAAGCCATATGTCCATATGTTTTGGGACTGCATTTTGCAAAAGTATTTTGTACTCTAATTTTAGTGGCGACCGGGCGTTTATAAGCCAATGTAGATTGCTGGCCCCAAATTTCAGATGATTTCTCTTAGATAAAAGTAACATGTCCGCATTTTTGTTCATTAACGTTTATGCGACAGTCTGCTAGCCATTATTTCAGAAACTCAGAAATAATCATTATATATGTATGTAATACTCGATGTATGAGGAATAATCATTACTTTTGAGTTTTATAAATATGTATCAGGAATAATCATTTCATGTAAGCGAAAAAAAATATCGCTCACAAATAATGATTATTTTGTGAGCGATATTATTTCGCTTAAAAATATAACTCAAAGTGCGATTGCAGCCCTTCTAAGCTGAATTTTGCAAAGATTTAAATGTGTGCTTGTAGGCTGACCCAGCAGGAAAGTGAGAAGTTGGTTTTTGTGTTCTTGAAATCCTGTTCCATTTTGCAGGCGGCGGTGTGGGGATAGATAATTTCTGAGCGTTAAATGGGGGTGGGTTTCTGGGTAGCATCAATATCAGGCCACTTATGCGCTGTGTGATTTCTGTGGCACTACGATTATAATATTTTTTAACAAAAAATCACCAAATTATAATATTTAAAAATCCTATGATTTACACAAAAAAAAAATCTTGTTCTCACATTTATCTTTAATTTTTAGTAATTTTAAAATTCGTAGAAAAAATATTAATAATTTTTAATCAAATAAATTAAACTAAATACTATAATCATAATGTTTATAATCATAATATGTATTGATGATTTTAATTTATTTTACTCACAATTTTTACAAATAATAATAAGAACAAATGTGGGTAAAGTGGTAAGACGATTAAAAAATTTGTTGACATTTATCAAGGATTTCCATAAAATTACAAAGAAAAATATTATTGTTTTTTATATTTTTAAACATTTTCTGTGAAATAAAATAATTTGATCGTCAGATCGTGGCAGGTGTGACCCTAACTTACAACAAAATTAACACCAAATTTATCTGCATTTTGCATTTTGGTATTATCAAGTATATGATACAGGGTCACATCATTTTACATTTCGTCTAAAAAAGTGAAAAAAGTGAAAAATCGTTCGGTTAATTCTAAAAAACAAGAAAAAGGTAAGTGATAACATAAATGTTGTTGCTTAATAATCTTTATTTCAGCGTTGCAGAGGTTAGTACCACATATATTTTCGCCATTAATAAATATAAGCCTCCAGTTGATATCTTTAACACAAACTCTGCATTTCAGTGTCACTTGAAATGTTTTTTAACTTCATCATTGGTAAATGGTGTGCGGTGTTCATTAAATGGTTGTTTGAATAGTACTTTAGTACTAACTTGTGTGTGATTTTTTCTTTTCATAATTTCCATCCCCGACATTAAACATCTGATCAGAGGGTAAATGAACGGCCATGGCAAACTAGGCATAATTTCTGGAGAGATCCCTTAATTTTGTATGGAGATGTAATAATGGTAATTACTCTTATTATTATTCCTGGTCTTAAATTCATATCTTAATTATTTTTGATATTTTCAGAAGACAGGCTTACAAGACATGGATACCTAAGAGCTGCATTTTGTCCTGCATTCTTCTGCCAGAGATCCAGATAGAAACCTCATTTCCCCCTTACTTTTTGTGTCACCCCCGTGTATTTTGAAACCAGAGATGGAAGAAATGTAAGGGGTGAATGAGGTTTAGTCCCTTCCGCTTCTATGGAGAAACCTGATGAAAATATGTTATTTTCCAGAGGAATTTTCCCGGTGGGGAAGCACGGAGCACATATAGATAAAAACAAGAGAGAACGCTATAGTCGGGTTGGTGTCCCGACTATCTAATACCCGTCACTCAGCTAAAGGGAGTGCGAAAGCTGTACTCGGGTTGGTGTTCCGACTTTCTAATAATCGTAACTCAGCTAAAGGGAGTGCGAGGGAGATAGATATATAAACAATTTTGATTGCGTATAACTTTTTAATGAATGGTCCGATTTGAAAAATGTCCTCTACATTTCGCTAGGTATTAATAAACACTATAAAATTGCGTTTATATATTTTTAAAATCTTAAAAGATGTGGCCTCCAGACATATTTGAAAATCGTTTATGACGATTGTGGGCGTTAGGGGGGGCGTGGCACCTCGATGAAACAAACTTGCGCTGCCTAGGAAGCCCAAGAATATGTGTGTGAAATCTCAACCTTCTAGCTTTTATAGTTTCCGAGATCTCAGCGTTCATACAGACGGACAGATAGACGGACAGATAGACGGACAGACGGACATGGCTATATCGACTCGGCTGGTGACCCTGATCAAGAATATATATACTTTATAGGGTCGGAAACGCTTCCTTCTCCCTGTTACATACTTTTGCACGAATACAATATACCCTTTTACTCTTCGAGTAACGGGTATAAAAATATGGATTTTCTTTGTATAAACCATTTAAAAAGCGGGTTTAAGTTTACTAGAGGTATGTGCGTACCCCATTTTCTATCAACAGTAGACTTTTATGTTATTTATGTGTTGCTGAAATGGCTTAACAACAGAGTATGAACTATTCCAAACAGAACTAAGTCGATATGAAGGCTAGGTGTTAGTGTGTTGGTACACAGTGCGGTGAACACGAGTTCAAACCCCACATTTTTTCCCCTTTTATTTAGGTTAGGTTAGGACGGCTGCCAGGCTATAGCCTGGCACACTTAGACCTCTGTGGGTCCATTGTGATACCGTATGATCTCTATTTTTGGGTCCCCTATCCGTTAAGAGTCAGCCTGTAGGTTGGTCGATCAGCAAGTCCCCCATCCGGAGGATTTAATAAAAGAGCTTAGACTCTTCAAATTAATCTGCGATATTTCGGTCAGGTCATTTATGAAAGGATATCCTAAGTGTTTCAGTCTGAGCCTGCATAGGGCTGGGCATGAACAGAGTAGGTGTTCCACCGTTTCCTCTTCTTCCTCATCCCTGCAGCTTCTACAGAAATCATTTTTTGGGGCTTTTAGTCTGCCGGCGTGTGCGCCAACGAGCCAGTGGCCTGTGAGTACTCGAATTAGCATGCCGCACTCAGTGCGGCTGAAATTAAGTAGTTCAGATGTTTTCTTATTGTTTATTGCAGGCCATGTCTGGTGAGAGATTCGGCACTGCGGTGTGTTTTGCCAATTGGTATTGGCTAATTTGCAGAAGTGGTTTTTAATAATTAGCTTGCAAGTAGCCATAGGCATGCCAACATTCTCCTTTCCTGGAAGGAGAGGTATGGTGGTGCCTTGCCTGGCTAGCTCGTCTGCTATACAGTTGCCTACGATATCCCGGTGACCCGGAACCCATATAAGGCTGACAGTAAACTGACTAGCCATCTCGTGAAGAGATTTGCGACAGTCTGCTATTGTTCGGGAGTTTGTATTCGTCGAGTAGATTGATTTAATAGCCGCTTGGCTATCACTATATATGTTTATGTGTCTGTTCTGGGTGTTTAGGCCCCTTAAACAGACGAGTGCTTCCATTATAGCACACACTTCCGCTTGGAAGACACTGCAGTGGTCAGGAAGTCTGAATGACTGCCTGATCTCTAATTGCTCGGAGTATATGCCTCCTCCTACATGTCCGTCGAGTTTGGAGCCGTCTGTATATACACAGATTGCGTCTATTGCGCCCGGTCGGCCCCGATCCCATGCTTCCCTGCCTGGGATCAGAGCTTCGAAGGGCGTGTGACTGTATTCACGGGTTTTACATAGATCCGTTTTTGGCGGGATCAAATTGTCATGCTGAAGAATCTTAGCGTGACCATACAGTTGGGATTTCCATTGCCCCGTATCCCTTAGTCGAATGGCTGCCGATTTCGCCCTTTCCATGCCTGCTAAGTCCAGGCTCTGGAGGTTCAAGATCGCATTCAGCGCTTCGTTTGGGGTAGTTCGAAGGGCTCCACTAATACACAAAGCCGCCAGGCGCTGTACTTTGTTAAGGGGAGTTAAGATACATTGTTTGTGTAAAGCGGTCCACCACAGAGCCACCCCATATAGTAGGATTGGCTTGACTACCGCTGTGTATATCCAATTGACGATTTTAGGGGACATACCCCATCTTAGCCCGATTGCTTTTTTACAAGAGTAAAGTGCAATGGTCGCTTTCTTGGTTCTCTCTTGGTTGTTTAAGCCCCATTTAAGACGCTTATCTAATACTAACCCCAAGTATCTTGCGTGCTCGCTAAAAGAGAGATTACAGTTGTTTAAAGTGGGTGGGTTGAGTTTTGGGATTTTGTATCTATTTGTGAAAAGGACTAGTTCCGTTTTTGAGGGATTTACCCCAAGTCCGTTTTTTGTAGTCCATTCCGATAGTGTTTTAAGTTTTGCTGTCATAAGATCGCATAACGTCTGTGGATACTTACCATTAAAGATGATAGCGACATCGTCTGCGTATGCCACTATCTTACAGCCTCCTCCTTCAAGAATCCGCAGTAGTTTATTTACCGCGATATTCCATAAGAGGGGTGATAGTACACCTCCTTGCGGAGTGCCTCTGTTCACTAGTCTAGTCTGGGTCGAGGTCCCTAGTGTGGCCGTGACCAGTCTGCTTATCAGCAATTTGTGGATCAGCCCCACCAGCGGTGGCTCAACCCCTAGTTCAGTGAGGGATTCTGTTATTGCCGTGGGGAACACGTTGTTGAAAGCTCCTTCTATGTCAAGGAAGGCGATCAAGGTGTATTCTTGTATACTGAGTGATTTTTCGATGTTGCTTACTACCATGTGTAGCGCCGATTCGGTCGATTTACCTTTGGTGTATGCGTGTTGCGCCTCTGATATCTGCGTCGGGTCAATGATGTCTCTGATGTGAAGACCTATCAGTCTTTCTAAGATTTTTAGCAGGAATGATGTCAGACTTATCGGTCGAAAATCCTTCGCTGTAGTATGGGTGGCCTTCCCTGCCTTAGGGATGAAAACGACTTTCGTTTCCCGCCACGCTGTAGGTAGTTCTCCTACTGCAAGAATGGTCTGGAAAATTTTTCTCAGCCAGATTATAGCTAGCTGTCCTGCTTGCTGAATATGTGCCGGTGTTAAATTGTCCGGTCCCGGCGATTTGTACGGTTTAAAACTATGAATGGACCAGTTTATATTACGGTCTGATAGTAGGAGATTTAAGTTTATTCCTTCTCCCGTGTGTCTTCCTGGGGGATGTCCTGTTTGCAGGCTCCCTGGGAAGTGAGCGTCTAGGAGTAGGTTTAGGGATTCTTCACTAGAGTCCGACCATGATCCGTCAGCCTTTTGGAGATAGCCCAAGGATACGGCTGTCTTAGAAAGTATTTTTCTGAGCCTTGCGGCATCAGTTGTCTTTTCAATATCCGAGCAGAAGTTCTGCCACGCAGTTCTCTTCTCTTTTCTGATGGCCTTTTTGTATGTGGCTAGTTCCTTTTTGTAGCTTTGCCAGCTAATGTCCTCATTTGTAGCTTTCGCTCTGTTGAACAGGCTTCTGCATTTGGCTCTGAGGATTGATAATTGCTGGGTCCACCAAGGAGGTTTTTTCTTTCCTCTTGGTTTTCCTAAGGGGCATGCAGCTGTGAATGCCGCGTTGCATGCTTCTGTGAATTTGTTTACTATATTATCTAGCTCCTGAGTGCAAAGAGTGCTTTCTGGTGGCTCCCTGGGGAGGAAGCTCCATAGAATTTCTTTGTATTTATTCCAGTTTGCTCGCCTAGGGTTGGCAAAGCTGACCGGCGCAGGTGACACTAGGGACAAAGTTGTCTCTATAAACCTGTGATCTGAAAATGAGTGCTCGTCGGAGACAGCCCAGTTTGTGACTGTGCTTATGAGTGAATCTGATGCCAGGGTTAGATCTATGATCGTTTGGCACGTTTTTGTTATAAAAGTAGGGGTATTGCCCCTGTTACAAAGAAATAAGTTCGAATTTAGAATGAAATCAAATAAAGACTCACCTCTGTCGTTGTTGATAGGGCAGCCCCACTGGGTATGGTGGGCATTTGCATCGCATCCTATCACCAAACCTTTCTTAAGCTCTTCACACTCCTGTACCAGTCCTCTGACTAGCGCGTCTGGGGGGTCTACCTTTTCAAAAGCCATATAGGCCGATAGCATCCTAATAGAGCCGCCTTGAAGCTCCAGGCTTATTGCTGTGTTGTCTCCGTTGCTGTAATTGCGAAGCAGAAATGTACTAAGATGCCGTTTGGCTAAAATGCAGGTTCTAATTTTACCTTGTTTGGGGTCAAGCATAAGCTTGTAATCTTTTGTTCCTAGTCCAGCAACCCTGCCTCCTGCTATCCAGGGTTCCTGAACTAAGACCACGTCGGCTTCGCCTGTGGCCAGGCGAAGCAAAAGGGCAGCGGACGCTGCTTTACTGTGATGTAGGTTGATCTGCAGGAGTCTTAGCGACATCCCCAGCTGCAACCTCCACCACAGTAACGTCGGCCTCCGAATCGCTCAGGTCCACTTCATCGATTGCCGGTCCCAACGCTCGCATCTCTCTGCTCAGCGACGAGTCGGTTGAGTAGCCGTCTTCCGGCACACCAGGGGCCTCCACTTCCTCCGCAAGCACCTGCTCAGCTGGGTTGCCGTCAGGACTTCCCGAGGAATTAGAGTCCCCTTTATAAATTTTAATGTGTATGGCACTAAAACCATAGTTGAGCTTTCCCCGAGCAGCCTCTATGGGAGCGATCGACTCCTTATTTAGTACCACGATCGCTTGGTTCACGTCACCTGCGCTCTCCTCCACCTTAACGACTTTCCAGTCTTTTGTGGGGAGATGTGGGTTGCATTCCTGCAACATATAGAGGATATCCTCCGGTGATACGATGGCTGCTGGAAGCCAAATTCTGGCTCGTGGTCTACTGGGGACGTCACACCAATCTAGTGCGACTATGTTCGCCCCTTCGTAGACTGCTCCGAGCTGAGCTACCGCCTGTTTGTAAAGGTCAGCTGATCGTTGATCATCGCAGGCCACCACTTTTACACTGCCCTGGTACCAGCCCGCGTCCATACAACAAGGCGATGAACCGGGCTTCTCGCGTACTATACGCAGGCAAATGAGTGACAGCTTGGACTCAACCGCCTTCCATTTATTTCTGGGGATCCTGTTCTCCGGATTTCCCCTATCTATAAGTCCTAGTAGGACCCGATCTTTGGTTATCTCAGCAAAGGAGACCGACGGCTGGATCTTCGATCTCTTCGCCGACGGACCGGGCAGCTCTATGGAGCGTTGCCTCTTCGCCTGAGCACCTTCTTGCTGGGGCTTCTCTTGCCCATAGTTGGGAAAAACCGTCCTTGCCCACTCTACCTTCTTTAGCCATTCTGGCGAAGGCGTGGCGACAGTGCTTCTGGCATGCGAGCGCAGGGTTTGGGCGGCAGTCCTTCTCTCTGCGTACGTGAACTTCTTGCCACCAGCGGGTGACCCGATCGACTTTGCTGCGCCTACCGCTGGTTTTGGCGCAGATGCGCACATAGCGGAGGCGTTTGCGACAGTCTTTCTGTCCCCTGACATCCCTAGTTTGGGATGGGGCCCTTTCTGAGCCCTACTGGTGCTTGCAGTGGAACCATCGTTCGTCTTTGCAGCGCCGGGTTTTCGTGGAGTTCCCGTCTCCGTTTTCTTGTTTGTATTTTTATTGTTTGTTGTTTCCATAGTTGGTCCCACGAGCTGCGGAGAAGGGGAAAGGTCCGCCCGGGCAGAGATCCGCGGTACCCGGGTAAGGCGGTAGATAGAACAGGGGGTCGCCATCTCCCTGAGCCCACCGTTTGAGACTGAGCTAGTTGTTGATCCGGGCCCCCAGCCAGGCTGACTCTTGGCACGGTCCGAATTACACCGTAGTCCGGCCCGGAGTGAGATGTTGTTTGGGAGAGGAAGTGGGTAGGTGGTGTGTGGGGGATATTGGGGTTGTGTAAAGCAACTGTTTAGATGCGGCTGAACAAATCGCATCGTCGGTATTGCCTCGTTGCAAGATACCCGCTGGTTGTCCGGGACTGCTTATTTGCTGGGGTTTCCGTCCACGATTCCGTGTTTGACTTCCACCTCCAGCTTATTCGCAGTTGGCCTCGAGTGAGGTCGTCCGCTATCCGCAACCTGCGACCCGCTCGGTCGCCCCAGCTAGGCGGCTTCAGAACCATCTCACAAGTTCCTCAGGCCGAGCAACCCCTTTTATTTAAAATGATATTTTTTTTACTGCAACCATATTTCCCGCTAAATGTATATGTCCCTGAAACAAGTTTAGCTTTTAAGCATGGCTATTTTCTTGAATTGTTCGGAGGGCCTAGTTATGCAAAATTACCATGTTGACTCTTTTATTAAACTTTAAAATATACTCACAGAATTGCTGGAACCACTTGGCATATCAACGTTCATTTTGGAAAGCACTTTTAGACAAACAAAACTGATAAACTGTTAATGCTACGTTTGTCATATGACCTAATTAGCATAAAAAGGTCACTTAATTAAGTTAGAAAGGGTGTGATGGGTGAGGATCACCCCAAAGAAATGGTGAAAGTGAGAGGTGTGTTTTGTCATGCGTTTGTGATTGCATGTGTGTGAGAGCGGTGTTTTGTCATGCGTTTGAATTTGTGATTGCTTGTGTGTGAGAGGGGTGTTTTGTCATGCGTAGAATTTGTGGTTGTTTAGAGTGATCTTTACCCGAAAATGGTGTGTAGGAGTATGAGACAGGTGTGTTTTGTCATGCGTTTGAATTGAGAGGGGTGTTTTGTCATGCGTTTGAATTTGTGGTTGTTTAGAGTGATCTTTACCCGAAAATGGTGTGTAGGAGTGTAAGAGAGGGGTGTTTTATTATATTATTATTTATCCGTTTTGTTGATTCAATTAGGATTGTAGATGATATCTGTTAGTGTAGCCTGTCTTCAGTGGTTTTGTGGTCAAAAAGTGTTAGTTTGAGGGAAACAAGCGTGAGTTCGAGAACTCCCCTCTTTAGCGAGCATTAGCGAGCATTAGATGGGAAAGTGAGCGTGAATACCTAAAGTATGTTGCTTTTAACTTGTATTAAGTTAAGGGGAGGGTACTCTTAAATGTTTAAATTCTATAGTGGAGGTGGTGGTGGTGTTGGTTGTTCCTAACAGAATATACACAAAAACAAATGAGATCGTTTATTTAGTCAAATGCGTTTTTATTTAATCATATTCGTGTTACATTAGTTTCCATTGAGTTTTTTAAACAAATTAATGTTTCGTTCCATCAATTTTAAGGCATCTTCTTCTCTCTTTTCAATATGCATACACCTGCAGGTGTCAGGTCCGACTTTACAATCATCATATGCCCATGCACAGGATGTTAGGTGTTCCCCATACTTGGAATGAATTACTGGGGTGGCTTCAACATCTTTAAAAAATGTATGAAATGATTTCAACTTCGAAACATGTTCCTTGAAGATCTCACTCCCATGCTCCTTTAAGAACTCTTCAATTTTTGAGGAAATCATTTTTATACCCGTTACTCGTAGAGTAAAAGGGTATATTGTATTCGTGCAAAAGTATGTAACAGGGAGAAGGAAGCGTTTCCGACCCCATAAAGTATATATATTCTTGATCAGGATCACTAGCCGAGTCGATCTAGCCATGTCCGTCTGTCCGTCTGTCCGTCTGTCTGTCTGTCTGTCTGTCTGTCTGTCTGTCTGTCTGTCCGTCTGTCCGTATGAACGCTGAGATCTCGGAAACTATAAAAGCTAGAAGATTGGTATTTGGCATGAAGATTCTTGGAGTTCCTACGCAGCGCAAGTTTGTTTCAAAAGGGTGCCACGCCTCCTCTAACGCCCACAATCGCTTATATACGATTTTAAAAATTTCAATATTTCGGAAAAGTAAAAATGCAGTTTTATTGTGTTTATCAATACCTATCGAAATGTAGAAGAAATTTTTCAAATCGGACCATTCGTTAAAAAGTTATGCGTGTTCAAAGTTTCTATCTCCATCTCCCTCGCACTCCCTTTACCTGAGTAACGGGTATCTGATTGTCGGGGCACCCGACTATAGCGTTCTCTCTTGTTTTCTTTCAACATAATAGGTTGAATGTTTAACTTAAACTAAAGTCTGTTGGATATAAATCTTTGTATTATACTTAGAAAACAGATGTTAAATAATGCAACAGCTGCTGATAGACCCACCCTCGAAAACAAATTCAAAACAATAGATTTTTTTTTTTTGGTTTTTTCTTTATGTTAGAATTTTAATATATGATGAAATTAATTTTCTAACTTTATATTGTTGAATGATTATAGAAAATTTACATAAATTTAAATGTTCTCCAAATGTTGTTTTTATAAACTCCTTCACGTCAATACTCATGAACATGTCCCTTGACTCCAGCAGTAATTTCAAGTCCTCTTTTGAAATCATATTTCCAAATGTATTAATAAATAAATTAATTTTATTTATCAAGGAAGAATAATTCGGTATATTAAGATTGTTATTAGAATCCGACATTTCGTAAACTTCTTTTCTCGACTCTCAAATTGAGAATGAAAGAATGAATGGTGAAAAGTTGTTGTTGCTAGCAGTTATCTTTTGTGTAAAAGTTTAAGATTTTATGAGAATTGTTGCTCAGCTGGGTTGCCGTCAGGACTTCCCGAGGAATTAGAGTCCCCTTTATAAATTTTAATGTGTATGGCACTAAAACCATAGTTGAGCTTTCCCCGAGCAGCCTCTATGGGAGCGATCGACTCCTTATTTAGTACCACGATCGCTTGGTTCACGTCACCTGCGCTCTCCTCCACCTTAACGACTTTCCAGTCTTTTGTGGGGAGATGTGGGTTGCATTCCTGCAACATATAGAGGATATCCTCCGGTGATACGATGGCTGCTGGAAGCCAAATTCTGGCTCGTGGTCTACTGGGGACGTCACACCAATCTAGTGCGACTATGTTCGCCCCTTCGTAGACTGCTCCGAGCTGAACTACCGCCTGTTTGTAAAGGTCAGCTGATCGTTGATCATCGCAGGCCACCACTTTTACACTGCCCTGGTACCAGCCCGCGTCCATACAACAAGGCGATGAACCGGGCTTCTCGCGTACTATACGCAGGCAAATGAGTGACAGCTTGGACTCAACCGCCTTCCATTTATTTCTGGGGATCCTGTTCTCCGGATTTCCCCTATCTATAAGTCCTAGTAGGACCCGATCTTTGGTTATCTCAGCAAAGGAGACCGACGGCTGGATCTTCGATCTCTTCGCCGACGGACCGGGCAGCTCTATGGAGCGTTGCCTCTTCGCCTGAGCACCTTCTTGCTGGGGCTTCTCTTGCCCATAGTTGGGAAAAACCGTCCTTGCCCACTCTACCTTCTTTAGCCATTCTGGCGAAGGCGTGGCGACAGTGCTTCTGGCATGCGAGCGCAGGGTTTGGGCGGCAGTCCTTCTCTCTGCGTACGTGAACTTCTTGCCACCAGCGGGTGACCCGATCGACTTTGCTGCGCCTACCGCTGGTTTTGGCGCAGATGCGCACATAGCGGAGGCGTTTGCGACAGTCTTTCTGTCCCCTGACATCCCTAGTTTGGGATGGGGCCCTTTCTGAGCCCTACTGGTGCTTGCAGTGGAACCATCGTTCGTCTTTGCAGCGCCGGGTTTTCGTGGAGTTCCCGTCTCCGTTTTCTTGTTTGTATTTTTATTGTTTGTTGTTTCCATAGTTGGTCCCACGAGCTGCGGAGAAGGGGAAAGGTCCGCCCGGGCAGAGATCCGCGGTACCCGGGTAAGGCGGTAGATAGAACAGGGGGTCGCCATCTCCCTGAGCCCACCGTTTGAGACTGAGCTAGTTGTTGATGCGGGCCCCCAGCCAGGCTGACTCTTGGCACGGTCCGAATTACACCGTAGTCCGGCCCGGAGTGAGATGTTGTTTGGGAGAGGAAGTGGGTAGGTGGTGTGTGGGGGATATTGGGGTTGTGTAAAGCAACTGTTTAGATGCGGCTGAACAAATCGCATCGTCGGTATTGCCTCGTTGCAAGATACCCGCTGGTTGTCCGGGACTGCTTATTTGTTGGGGTTTCCGTCCACGATTCCGTGTTTGACTTCCACCTCCAGCTTATTCGCAGTTGGCCTCGAGTGAGGTCGTCCGCTATCCGCAACCTGCGACCCGCTCGGTCGCCCCAGCTAGGCGGCTTCAGAACCATCTCACAAGTTCCTCAGGCCGAGCAACCCCTTTTATTTAAAATGATATTTTTTTTACTGCAACCATTCTTCCCGCTAAATGTATATGTCCCTGAAACAAGTTTAGCTTTTAAAATAGCATGGCTATTTTCTTGAATTGTTCGGAGGGCCTAGTTATGCAAAATTACCATGTTGACTCTTTTATTAAACTTTAAAATATACTCACAGAATTGCTGGAACCACTTGGCATATCAACGTTCATTTTGGAAAGCACTTTTAGACAAACAAAACTGATAAACTGTTAATGCTACGTTTGTCATATGACCTAATTAGCATAAAAAGGTCACTTAATTAAGTTAGAAAGGGTGTGATGGGTGAGGATCACCCCAAAGAAATGGTGAAAGTGAGAGGTGTGTTTTGTCATGCGTTTGTGATTGCATGTGTGTGAGAGCGGTGTTTTGTCATGCGTTTGAATTTGTGATTGCTTGTGTGTGAGAGGGGTGTTTTGTCATGCGTAGAATTTGTGGTTGTTTAGAGTGATCTTTACCCGAAAATGGTGTGTAGGAGTATGAGACAGGTGTGTTTTGTCATGCGTTTGAATTGAGAGGGGTGTTTTGTCATGCGTTTGAATTTGTGGTTGTTTAGAGTGATCTTTACCCGAAAATGGTGTGTAGGAGTGTAAGAGAGGGGTGTTTTATTATATTATTATTTATCCGTTTTGTTGATTCAATTAGGATTGTAGATGATATCTGTTAGTGTAGCCTGTCTTCAGTGGTTTTGTGGTCAAAAAGTGTTAGTTTGAGGGAAACAAGCGTGAGTTCGAGAACTCCCCCTCTTTAGCGAGCATTAGCGAGCATTAGATGGGAAAGTGAGCGTGAATACCTAAAGTATGTTGCTTTTAACTTGTATTAAGTTAAGGGGAGGGTACTCTTAAATGTTTAAATTCTATAGTGGAGGTGGTGGTGGTGTTGGTTGTTCCTAACAGAATATACACAAAAACAAATGAGATCGTTTATTTAGTCAAATGCGTTTTTATTTAATCATATTCGTGTTACATTAGTTTCCATTGAGTTTTTTAAACAAATTAATGTTTCGTTCCATCAATTTTAAGGCATCTTCTTCTCTCTTTTCAATATGCATACACCTGCAGGTGTCAGGTCCGACTTTACAATCATCATATGCCCATGCACAGGATGTTAGGTGTTCCCCATACTTGGAATGAATTACTGGGGTGGCTTCAACATCTTTAAAAAATGTATGAAATGATTTCAACTTCGAAACATGTTCCTTGAAGATCTCACTCCCATGCTCCTTTAAGAACTCTTCAATTTTTGAGGAAATCATTTTTATACCCGTTACTCGTAGAGTAAAAGGGTATATTGTATTCGTGCAAAAGTATGTAACAGGGAGAAGGAAGCGTTTCCGACCCCATAAAGTATATATATTCTTGATCAGGATCACTAGCCGAGTCGATCTAGCCATGTCCGTCTGTCCGTCTGTCCGTCTGTCTGTCTGTCTGTCTGTCTGTCTGTCTGTCTGTCTGTCCGTCTGTCCGTATGAACGCTGAGATCTCGGAAACTATAAAAGCTAGAAGATTGGTATTTGGCATGAAGATTCTTGGAGTTCCTACGCAGCGCAAGTTTGTTTCAAAAGGGTGCCACGCCTCCTCTAACGCCCACAATCGCTTATATACGATTTTAAAAATTTCAATATTTCGGAAAAGTAAAAATGCAGTTTTATTGTGTTTATCAATACCTATCGAAATGTAGAAGAAATTTTTCAAATCGGACCATTCGTTAAAAAGTTATGCGTGTTCAAAGTTTCTATCTCCATCTCCCTCGCACTCCCTTTACCTGAGTAACGGGTATCTGATTGTCGGGGCACCCGACTATAGCGTTCTCTCTTGTTTTCTTTCAACATAATAGGTTGAATGTTTAACTTAAACTAAAGTCTGTTGGATATAAATCTTTGTATTATACTTAGAAAACAGATGTTAAATAATGCAACAGCTGCTGATAGACCCACCCTCGAAAACAAATTCAAAACAATAGATTTTTTTTTTTGGTTTTTTCTTTATGTTAGAATTTTAATATATGATGAAATTAATTTTCTAACTTTATATTGTTGAATGATTATAGAAAATTTACATAAATTTAAATGTTCTCCAAATGTTGTTTTTATAAACTCCTTCACGTCAATACTCATGAACATGTCCCTTGACTCCAGCAGTAATTTCAAGTCCTCTTTTGAAATCATATTTCCAAATGTATTAATAAATAAATTAATTTTATTTATCAAGGAAGAATAATTCGGTATATTAAGATTGTTATTAGAATCCGACATTTCGTAAACTTCTTTTCTCGACTCTCAAATTGAGAATGAAAGAATGAATGGTGAAAAGTTGTTGTTGCTAGCAGTTATCTTTTGTGTAAAAGTTTAAGATTTTATGAGAATTGTTGAGTGAGCAGACACCATCTCGAGCATGTAATGAACAATATGGGAAGTGGTTTCCATCCATTATTTTTAGAGAGGGACATCCAATTTCATCAATGTTAAATACATTATCAATTTTTAAACATTTTTGTAGAAATAACCTTTTTTGATATCCCTTACAAATTATTTCCTTTTTATACCCTTGCGGAGGGTATTATAATTTCAGTCAGATATTGTAACGCAGTGAAGGAGACGTTTCCGACCACATAAAGTATATATATTCTTGATCAGCACCAATAGCCGAGTCCATCTAGCCATATCCGTCTGTCTGTTTCTATGCGAACTAGTCTCTCAGTTTTAAAGCTATCGCAATGAAACTTTCCGAAAAGTCTTCTTTCTATTGCAGGTAGTACATATGTCGGAGCGAGCCGGATCGGACCACTATATCTTAAGGCTCCCATAGGAATAGTAAGATTTTTATACCCGTTACTTGTATAGTAAAAGGGTATATTTTATTCGTGCAAAAGTATGTAACAGCTAGAAGGAAGCGTTTCCGACCCCATAAAGTATATATATATTCTTGATCAGGATCACTAGCCGAGTCGATCTAGCCATGTCCGTCTGTTCGTCTGTCTGTCCGTCTGTCTGTCCGTCTGTCTGTCTGTATGAACGCTGAGATCTCGGAATCTATAAAAGCTAGAAGATACCTATCGAAAATTTTCAAATCGGACCATTCGTTAAAAAGTTATGGGAGATCAAAGTTTCTATCTCCATCTCCCTCGCACTCCCTTTACCTGAGTAACGGGTATCTGATAGTCGGGGCACCCGACTATAACGTTCTCTCTTGTTTTATTTGAAATTTTATGTAGGCGTGGTGATTTTGAACAATTAGAAATCATGACAACCAAAACGTATTCAGTTCAGTTGAGTTCAAAGTGTTCATGTGTTCAGTTCAGTGCTCAGAGTTAAGTTCAAAGCTAATAATAATAATAAATAATAAAAAAGTTTTCGGTTCAGCTTAACCTAAAACAGATCAACGTGAAAACAGTTTCTTGTTCGGCTCAACAATAACAAAAGTTTTATTTGAAAAATTGTTAGAAATTTCTACAAATTATTCAAAATGCCGCCACTGTATATCGTTAACAATTAGCGCCTTGAAATGCTGTAAAGAAAACGGAACAAAGCGTTAAGTTCACTGTTAAAAATAAAAATGTACATTGCTTTCTTTGGCTTTTTATTTTAACTGCAAGGGTATATAAACTTCGGCTTGCCGAAGTTAGCTTCCTTTCTTGTTTCTAATTATTTCTCTTAAATACATTTGTGTTTCTTTAAATAAGTATACTCCATCGTTCCAATAAATTTTATGATGATTTTTTGTTAACCAAGTAGCTGTTTTTCTACATTTTTTATTAAATTCAATAAAATCATGTGGAGAGTGTATGAGAAAATTAGAGTTCAAGATTGTTTCGTTTTTGAATACGACTCCAATTTCTTTTAGAATAAATTTATTATTATTTCCTTGAAATCCTTGAACATCAATTGCAACAATATCTTCACTCATGATTGGTTGATTGTTTGTTAGACAATCCGCTGAACTAGACCATTCAACGGGCTATATTCAACTAAACGATCATGTATCAGCACGCAATATACTTGAACATTTTCGATAGCGGGCTTGCTAAGTTCAATTGAAATCCTAACATCAATGGGTCCCGATTTAACCATTTCATTTTGATATGATAAGTCTATTACGATAATAGGAGCTTTAGCTTTAAACTCTGCAGATGATAGTAAAGGAGATTCACTTCGATTATAGTAGCTAGTTTGAAACATGCAATACATTTCATATAGGTGAGCAAATCGTTCTTTCTCAAAGTCCAAATTCAAGTCATCGTAGGGATATGTTTCAGAGTTTAAGTAGACCTTTAGATTTCTTAAATTGTTTGTAATCAGATGGTGATTATCTTTAAATGCAATTAAAGCGTGGGCGTTCGCGATTTGCCGCCATCTTCACGTTCCAAACATGATTTGTTCCGTTACTTAGTTTAGGATTAATGTATGTATCCCAACTGCGGAATGCAATCGGTAGATTGGATCCACTTTTTATAATATCATACATTTTAATTTTCGTTGAATCGCTGGGTGTTACATGAGGAATTTTTCATGTAATATTAGTCATATTGAGATGATATTTTCCGACTCTTTGTGCATTCTCAATTTTATCTTCCTTAAGTACATCATTTAAATTTTTTGATCTCAATAGTACTAGTTCATGTTTACAATTTAATAAAACTTTTTTGAAATCTTCAGCAAAACCAAGTAGATTTTTAAGGGGTATTGAAAAGTTAAAGTTGGGGCTTAAATTGAATTCGGATCCTCCACTCCATCCAGAATTGTAAAGTCTCTTGCTTTCAAATTGATTTAAAGAAACAAAGTTTTTTATTGTAGAAGTAATACCACTAAACCTTGTTCTATCTATCTCAACACCATTTATTTCATAGCGTATTTCATCTAAAAAGTATGCCATGCAATTATTTTTCATCCTCCCGATAACATTTTGAGTTTCTATCGCTCCCCCTTCCTTAATTAGAGTAATATCTCCTTGAAAATTTAGAAGACTCTCATGGGGTAGTACATATAAATCTTGATTTTGAATTGTAATTCTTATCTCATCATTCGGTTTAAATGATTGTTGATACGGTGAATAACTGTGATATTCTTTCTTCGATATACTATCATTAGAGAAAGGTTTTTCTCGTACTGCCAATATTTCATTCAACCCCATAACTTTAGTTAAACTCGAACTTTGAAGCCCAGTGATTTAAGAATTAACTTGTTTTTTAATGTTAGTGTGTGTCTTTTTACTTTCGATCCTCTTCCTATAACTTTATGTTTTAAGGTGTGCTGATGATGGTAAGTATCACCTCTTTTATTAAGTAAATTAAATTAATAAGTTCACCGTTCTGATCAGTTATATGTATAGAGAGTGTACTTATTTCTCTAGTGTTGAGTGGTAAGTAAATGAAATTGTGTGGTGTGATATTCATTTTATAGCCCGGTGGAACATTAATTCCGAATTCGTATAATGAATGATCTTGTCTACTATCAATATATGATCCGCTCACAATATTACATACTAAGCGTATTGTGTTTATTTTTAAAATGTTAACAGGTTGATCCGATATATATGTTTTTTTCAGGTCGGGGTAGATTATTTTTTTATTGAGACCAAGCAATTGTCCAATGGAGTTGTTTCTATTAAAATAAATAGGTTCCTTGGTAGTTGTAATATGAACTTGAAGTGTGTTGTTATTACTTTCCATTTGAAATGTTTTCTCAAGATCATAATCTTTTAGTTTATTTTGTAGAAAATCATAAATATCATTGAGTTCATATGATCCTATGGGGAGTTGAATAACTTTATCACCAATATGAAATAGATTATTATTTATATCAACATTGGGTATAGAGTTGTACAAATGAAAGTCAATGAGTGCACACTCATAGTCAACATTCGTCAGTTCAATGGGTGGGAAATAAGTAATGTTTGTAATGGATTCATTACCACTTAATGTAAGAGTGAATGATCTACTCATTTTGGAATCTTATAATGAACTGTGAAAATATAGCCTACAGAACGAAACTTATATTCTCAAATAATTATAAATTCATTAAAACCCTTCCTATATCTTCCGTTTTCCATATCGTTATCTTTACTTATTATGAGGAATCCGTATTTATCGCTCCAGCACTTTTGACAAATTTTCATAAATGAATCAGTATTTACATGATCACGATATATATGTCGCAAATTTAAATCATCTTGTTTAAACATTATAATCATATTCGCGTTATCACGTATTAGATGTTTTGGAATATGAGTATATGTTTGACGTCCCATACAAAAATATGAACGAATGTTGTTTTGTTTTCCACAAGCAACATCATCAAAAATCATAATAGAGTTTTCTTTAGCCTTAGCGGGCGGTGAAACTTCATCATTTTGTGAGAATGTATTATATCCCATACCTTTTATCGGTTTAATTAGTTTCTCTAAATACTCATACTTTGGTTGGTATAAACTCTTTGAGAATACATATATATTGTTGATGCAGTATATTAATTTGAATTTGATAAAGAAGTCATTATGTTAATTTTATGCCATTATGTTAAGAAAGAAAATACTAAAATGTTATAAAAATCTCGTATGTTTTCACCGAATGAAAGTCGGTAACTCTAGTCGGCAAAAAGAGACGCCACCTTTTGAATACAAAAAATTCTTGAAGTACACCAGTGGACGAGCGCAAAAGCTCAAATATATTGCAAGATCTAAAATAAAGTGATCAGTATAAAAACAGTGTTTTCTTCAAGCAATCATTAGACGACTACAACGACTGTGGTTTATGTGGGTTAGAATTCGGTCTTTCGAGCCCCATAATCCTTAATCGGTATAACCCTTACCAGGTAACTACCCCAACAAATGGTCTTTCGAGCCCCATAATCCTTAATCGGTATAACCCTTACCAGGTAACTACCCCAACAAATGGTCCTTCTTAGCCTCCTGAACGGCACATGGATTACGCGAAACTAGAGCGCAATTTCATCAGCCAAAATTTGCAAGTGTGTATGTATTGCCGAGCGTGATTTCGGACATGCACAAAAGAGTCTACACACACATACTTTGACGACGACTAGTGTGTGCAAAGGCGAAAATTTGGTCTGCAAAAACTTGCAAGTTTGGAAGTGTGTATGTATTGCCGAGCGTGATCTCGGACATGCACAGAAGAGTTCACACATTCATTGACGACGACTAGTGTGTGTGCACCTGTGAAATTTGGAACTGGACTCACACAACCTCAAAAAGATGCCTAAGACACGTTCCAAGAAGCAGAAGAATGACGACAATAGGCCCAGGAAAATAGAGGATACGCCACGACCAGGCACCTCTGCGGCGAATTTACTGGAGATGTCAATGGCAACGGTTATGCCAGGCGCAGCATCAACGCAGAAAGTTCCAGAAAGGTGGGACGAAGATGCACAGTCTAACCGGAGCCGCCAGTCTCAACGATCCGTTAAAGCCCAAAAACTTCAACTTCAAATAGAGCACCTACAGAAGCAACAAGAGCTGAAAGCTAAACGGATGCAGCTTGAATTTTAATTTAATTTAATTTTATTGTTTTACTATCCTAGCACAACAAGCGTGAAACTTATTTTTACTGCACTAGTCACTATGAACATAAAATCGTAAATTAATTACATTAAACAAAATCTATTACAAATACAGTTACAAGTTATTATTTTATTATTTTATTATGCCTTTTACTATTATATTTTATTTTATTTTACTACTTTTGTTTTATGTGAGTGTGTTAAAGTGTTGTTTAAGTTTAACACTAAATTTTAATGTGCCAGTAATGGTTTTTAAGGAATGAGGCAAAGAGTTCCAAATTTTTATGGCATATACAAGAAATTGTTTCTCCGAGCTTGTAAGTTTTGTTCTAATGCTTATTATATTGTTCGTTCTTCGTGAGGACGTAAATCGAATCATGTCATACAAGTAATCAGGTTGCCTGGAATTAATAATTTTATGAAGAAGAACTAATATTTTTAGGTCAATCCAGCTGTCAATATTCAAGTCGAAGATTTTTTTTGCGCTTTCAGTAACATGGTCATTCCTACCCAATTAGTGTATGTATTAAATGTCACTTTTATTTTATGTCGACTTGCTACATCACAGGTACCAAAAACTTCAACTCCATAGAAAAGAGTCGGTATAACTAAAGTTTTAGCGAGTAATAACCGGATAGAAGTAGGCAAAAAAGTTTGTGTCGCATGTAATTGTCGCAACAATCCATATGTTTTTCCTGTGGCTGCTCTGACATGATCATTCCATGACAGGGTTTTGTTGAACAATATGCCCAGGTTATTTGCTTTCTCAACAAAGTCCAATTCTACATCTCCTATTCTAAGCTTTTGAAAATCTTTTGTGTTTATATTTTTCTTGTAGATGACCAAGCACTTTGATTTCTTAGGATTTAAGCTCAAGCCATTCTTTGTAGCCCAGTTATCAACGTTAAACAAACAAATATTAGACAAATTGATACATTCATTAACTAAACTCAACGGTCGACTAACATATAATTGAACATCATCCGCATACATATGTACGTTACACATAGACAATTCATTAGATAGATCATTAATATACATTGAAAACAATAATGGCCCTAATACCGATCCCTGAGGAACACCACGATAGGATGTTTCAAAGTTTGATGTATTTTCTTTTATAACAACTGCTTGCTTTCTATTTGTGATATAGGATGACATTAGTTTTACTGATGTGTCAGAAAATTTAAATAATTTCTTCAGCTTTAGTATTAATATTTTGTGGTTCACTGTATCAAATGCCTTACTAAAGTCCAGCAATGTTAAAAAAGTTATTTTGCTTTCATCAGTTTCCCTTCGTATTTCCTCAACAATCTTGATAATAGCAGTTGTGCAGCTTCTCTGTTTTCGAAAACCTGACTGATTATTATTTAACAAATTATTTGAAGTGAGGAATCGATTTATTTGTCCGGCAATTAATTTTTCGAATATCTTTGAACAATATGACAAAATTGAGATAGGCCTATATTCATTATTGCCCTTGGATATAGGCATAATTTTTGCTAATTTCCAAGTCTCTGGAAAGGTTGATGTTGTTATCGCCGTATTGAACAAATGTGTCAAGTGGCAAATAATTTTTGGAAGTAATATTTTTACAAAGTTCGGGTTTACCTCATCAAGTCCTGTAGCTTTTGATTTAATTTGTAGTATAGCTTCTAAGACATCACATTGATTCACACAAACAAAACTGAAACAATCAAACATACTATCTACAGTCTCTGTTGTCACATACGTGCTATCGTCAGGATCAGGTACATTTATGTTTAAGAATTTTCTGTTAAGGTCGTCCACATTTACATCTTCCTTTATCACATTTTTTATATTGCCAATTCCCAGGTTTTTTAGTTCTTTCCAGACTTTTCCGTTTTCTATGGCACCAGTAAGCTTCATGCTTAGGTATTCCCGTTTAGCTGTATTAATAAGTCTTTTCACTGTAGTCCTTTCGCTTTTAAATTGTGTGTAGAAATTTTCAGTCTTATATCGTTTCCATTTGTAGTAAGCCTTATCTCTCTTTAAAATAGCTTTTTTAATATTATTATTGAACCATGATTTTAAGGAATTCCTCATAGTTTTTACTTTAACAGGTTCATGGGTATTATATAAGAAGTCAATGTTCGAGTTAAATAGTTCCAGTTGTTCGTCTACGGTTGTTAAGCAAAAAATGTTGTCCCAGTCACAAAGGTTACAATTATTGTTTAGTCTAGAATAGTCAATATTTCTAAAGTCTCTATATGTGCACGATTGCTCATTGCGGTCAAGTTCAACATTGTACGTCAAAAATATAAGGTCGTGCTTAGAAAAATTTGGAACAGAAATCTGGTCATATAGCAATACTTTTCTTACATTATTTACAAAAAATACGTCTAGCAAACTGTTGTTATTCTTAGTGTAGTGAGTGGGTATTACCGAATTAACAATGCTTACCCCCAATGACTCCAGATCCCCACGAAGACCAAAATCATGAAGCATATTACTGTTTAGGTCTCCTGCCAGGATTATATCATTGTATTTAAGAGTTACCCTTGAGAATACTTCTATCATATTTGTGTAGTCTATTTGTTTGTTTGGTCTATAAATACAGCTAACTAATATTCTCGATGGGTTATGTCTAACATTAGTAATTTCTAGGGAAATGTACTCTATAAGGCTATCAGAAGGATGTTGTTCTATGACTTTACATTTGATTTTGGAATTTACATAAATTGCAACCCCCCAGCATGACCCATACGGTCTGAACGGTATAAAGTATACCCAGGACATTCATAACATGCATCTTTTACATTTGACTGGATCCATGTTTCTGAAATACATACAATATCGACATTTGAATTGACAAACAAATACCTGAATTCTTCCATTTTCTGACATAGACTTTGAGCGTTTAAATGGCATATCGTTAGACCTTGCTTAAAATTTCGGAGAACTCGAATTAATGCATAGCTATTTGAGTTTGACATATCTAAACGTTGGATTACTATTTACTATACACATACACATTATTGGCACATATTTGAACATTAACGGCACATATTTAACACACACACTATTAAGGCATATTATTAGTAAAAATGATCCTAAATTTAAATAAATTATATTAGTTATCTCGAGTATCTCGAAAGCTATGACTTCCCCCAGCAGCAGCAGCATACGATAAAGATGAATTAGCTGCAGAGCTCGTCGAATTAAGAGCGGGTGTTTGAAAAGCGGAAAGCTCTTCCAAGCTTTCAATGCAGCGAACTTCTCCTCCATCTCCACTGCTTCTCACGTGTACAAAACCACGGCGTGTGAACACAGCAGATAGCAATTTCGCCTTCTTCATTCTCATTGCTTCTTTGAAGATAACAAAGATTTCTTTGGAGAGTTGCTCATTTACATAAACTGCGGCACTGGAGTTAAATCCAAGCAGCTGCAGACTTAGTTGTTGTTTTGTCTGCCTTCGGTATGCGCCAGCTGCTCGGAGAACTTCAATTTTGTCATTTATGGACTCTAATTTAACAATTACAACCGGGTCAACATTTGTATACTGTGACTTTCGCGCTCGGAAGATATTTTTGACTCTTGGCGCTGGTGTTAAATTTATTGAAAGGCACATTGTGTTAAAAATCGATTTTAACCTTTCGCCGTTGACAAACGGGACACCGTATATTCGCAGGTCACACGCATTTTCGGCATTCCTTCGCGCCTCAACCCCTGCTTCCATCATTTTCACCCGCTCATGGATTGAGCGAAGTGTAGTGATCTCCGACTCTAGCTGCTGAACCCGCTCCCGTATCGAGCGAAGAGCAGTTATCTCCGTCTCCATCTGCTGTACCCTTTCGCTGAGCCGGGACACTTCACTGGTCATCCCATCCAGTCGCTCTGACAGCATCGCAAGTAATCTCTGCTCGGCTTCTTGCATGTTGGCCGAGATCATTTTGCCCTGCTCCTCAAAACGCTGGTTGAGGGTGGTTAAAATCTCAAGGGACAAGTTAGCTGCCGGGGCATCGGATGAACGTGGTCGTTTCATCTCGGCGTTGGTGTTGGTGTTATTGTTTTCGCGTTGACGTTTTGTTACAGGAGCCATTTCTAACAATTTTTAAATTGAGTGATTATCGAGTTATTTTTATTTATTTTTTTTTTTGAGTGTTTTGAGTGTTTATGTTTTGTTTCCTTCGTTAAACCGCAAATTTGTTTCTTAGGCGCGTATTACTTTGAGCGTCGATTTTTAGTTTTGTTTATAATTATTTAAATCGAAGCACTTTGTTAACAGAGTGTTCTTAAGCAGACCGCTAAAAGCTTCCGCTACACTTTATGTAGTTTTCTGATTTTAAATTTTGGTTTTTTAAGTGTTAGTCCGGGTCTTTTCCGGAGCCCGTGCACAAGTGCGTCTGTTTATGGCGGGTA
>JBAMCF010000331.1:0-33620 GCA_037075285.1 Drosophila lutescens
ATAAATATTTTTCACTAGCTATACCCGGAGCGACTTCGTTCGCTTAAAATTAGTTTGGAGTACGGTTGTCAGGACTTTATGTTTTCTTATTAGCGCGTTTTTTGAAAACCTTTGTGTAAAACCCTTTTTAGAAGATCCTTCAGGAGCGAGAATCAGAAGGCTACTGGCAGAGCTATATAATAAACTAGCAATACCCAAAGCGACGTTGTCCGCTACTTTTAGCAAAGAATATCCGAGTAAAATCCCGCCTAACCTTAGCTAAACAGTAAACCCACCTAGAACGCTCTAATATTCTATCCATATCCTCCTATCCATAACATACCTTACCTTAACACCGCATTAACCCTTATATTACTTCACCTTAACCCCACCTATTTTATTCTCACCCTTGGCACACTTTTTTAGCACCTTAATGCTGTTTTCTTCTTAACACAAGTTTTTCCTCTTCTTAGCTAACCTAACTTTAGTCTCACCTGAAAAAAAATGTTCCTTACTTTACTTACTTACTTTAACTTCACCTTTTCTTATTAAAACTTGTTTGTCACCTAGACCCACCTTACCCTCGCTAAAGTCCAAACGAACCTTACCTTTCTCACTTTCACTCTTTCTTTACATTACTTTTAGCCTAATCTATCTAATACCTCCTTAATCGCAACTTAACCCCGCACTAACCTCACCTTATTCCCACCTTAACTCCATCGTTCTGGTAGCCTAAATTTATCATTTTGGTTAACTAAGCGAATGCAGAGAAAAACTCTTACTATTTTTTTTACTGTTTTTTTCGAACAGATCTAACCCCCAAAAACCTTAAAAACTTAAAAAAGAATATATAAAAAATAGCACACACCTATGAAAGGCTACGGACAAAATAGTTTAAGCGAAAAACGGATCCGCCCGCATCCGATCGGTAGGTAAACAAAAAAGGAAGTGGCCCAATGTCGGCTGGGGAGAAACAGCTGGAGTTAAATATTTTCGGAAATAAGGAAAATTAAAAAATAAAACGCACATAAAGCTCCAAGTCTTTTTAGTGAAAACTGTGGATGTAATATGACGCGTGAGCCTTTTGGAGACGAAATTTTCCAACAATTTCCCCCCGCCTTTAACACAATTTAAACCCAACTTTTTTTAATTTTTGTGGGTATGTTTTGGCTGGTACAATTTCCAGATTATAAACGTTGTGCGAATACTACCTTTTCTTAAATTGGAACGTTATTTGTGCACGCATATATTATTGCACGCATTTTATTGTTTTAAAGTACAAAAATGCATATGTACGTATGTATACGTATATCTCAATAGTTTCTGTAATTTTTTTTACAGATTTCGAGTAAAGCCCAGAAACTAAAACTCCTTAATATTTTACGGGATACATGCACATTTTGATTTAGAATTTCATCCATTAGGGGATCCGTTATTTTATCCTAATTTAATCATTACATACTTATGTACATGCCAATTTGTCGATGTGTGTGTGTGTCATTGCGTTTCTTACATTCAAATGTGACGACTGAAAGATTTCCCTTGAAAACCAATCTAAATTTTTTTTTAAATCATAACGAAAATTGTTTATGCTTTTTACGGGTTGGGCTACACACTTTGACTTAGAATTGCGTCAATTAGGTAATACTTTCTAGTATCCAAATAGTCAAATTTTGATCAGGTGTTTCCAAACCAGAAAAAAACATCTCCTTCGCTTCAAATGACTCTCTCTCTGCTCTCTACTATCTCGCTCTGCTTCTGCTGACGTTGTTTTTGTGAGAGCTGTGTTCGGAATTCGTTCGTAAGTGCTGCGAACTCCCGAAGCATACAAAAACCAAAAACAACGTGCTGCCAAAAAAGCCCCCGAAACCTCCGCAATCTTTCAACAAAAATCATATAAAATCAACCGTGGGTCCAAAAAAAAAAATAAAAATACCCTGCTGATTGTATGGCATAGCTCCATACAATAAACCAAAAAAGGATCCGATTGCATAATCGGTGCGGAAAAATTAATTAAGTGCCCCAACCGGAAGTCGGTTGGGGCTCATCTTCTGGGCTTTCAAAGATTTCCACAAATAAAGCTTAAAATTAAAATATCAACTTGTTTGGTTGAAAACTGTGGGAATGGTTCATGTTTTAATCCCGCAATTTCGCATTTTTCGAGAGTCCTGGGAGTCCTTAGGAGCCGAATTTCAAAAAATCCTTTCTTAGTGCACACCTCCTCTAACACACAATTCAGCCCCAATTTTTTCCAGAATTTTAGGTCTTATGGTTTGGGCTGGGGGAACATGACGCAAATCGACTTCTACTCTTTTATAGTAATACTCGATGAATGTGATCAATGTAAAAGTATTGAATTTGTATACTTTCTATCAGTTACAATACTATCAATGCAATTTTAATTTGCGTACAAATTTACACTTGTTTGTAAATTGTTTCAAATTTGTTGTTTTGAATGAAACGAAAACATTTGTACACACACGCAAAGATTGGCATCTCATACAAAAATAGCGAAGTTACTTATTATTTTCCGATTCCACATTTGATTGATAATTATTAATTTTAAGCTCGACAAATTTTGCATTGGCTGAAAGGAAATTAATGATTTTATTTGTATTTAAGCACATTATCTACTTTCAAGTAGAAACATACACACAAATTGTGTGTATGTATTGTATTGTACATGTATTGTACACATGCTACAAAATGAAAAATATTTTTTTAAAAATAAAACCTAAGTATTTGATCCACAGGACTGACTATTGATCGAAAATCATATTGATCAGAACAGCAGTTTAAGTTTTTAAAATCCAAACCAAATTTGAACTTAAATTGCCCCTTTCCCCT
Source organism: Drosophila lutescens (assembly GCA_037075285.1). NCBI lineage: Eukaryota > Metazoa > Arthropoda > Insecta > Diptera > Drosophilidae > Drosophila > Drosophila lutescens. The sequence goes on from JBAMCF010000331.1 coordinate 2,827, forward strand.
CCCTTTCGCACACAGCACTACCCCACCCCCTCGTCAGTTTTCTTGGCTGTTGCTCTCTCGGCCGTCGCTCTCTTGGCATCCGCTCTCTGGGTTTCGCTCTCTCGGCAGGCTCCCACAAAATGCAACGCAATAACTTAGAAAATCTAAATAAATTCGTTAAAAATACTTCAAAAAATGTTAAAAACTTGAAAAATAAAACTTAAGCATTTGGGCCATAGAATAACTAATGATCAAAAAATCATCTTGATCGGAGCAGCGGTTTAGATTTTTAAAATCGAAAAGTTAATTTTAAATGTAGCCCCCAAATTATGGGGGATATCGAAATTTCTTTTAGATTTCTAATTAGGCCTTTTCAAGACCTAAAATTCTGCAAAATCCAAATTTCGAAATTCCAACCACTTTAGAAGTTAAGCTTAAGTACATCTAATTCTTTTTTGCTCTAAATATGGATGTTGGCTCTGTTTGGGGCCACTGGGGGGACATTTTTTTTTTTTTTTTTTTTTTTGTATTCTTTTATTTTCTTACATCTACTAACAAATATATATGTGATGAACATAAACTGAAGAAGTTGTGCGGTACGGCCGCAAAGCATTGCTTCGCACAACCGCGGCAGCTTACGTGGCCATTTCTCTCCTCTCTCTCTCAGCTTTCCTGAGTTTCTGCATCAGAGACGCAGCGAAATTGGCCGTCGCGTCCCACTCCAGTTGACCTTTCAGCATTGTTGGCACTAGCGTGCTGGGGCTAATGCTGACACCGGTCGCCGTTTCCAAGGCGGTCCTGTCCTCTAAGAACCGCACGCACTCGAATAGGACGTGGTTCGCGTCCTCCTCGATTCCAGAACCGCAGGTTGGGCATCCGTCCCTTGTGTCGTGACCGTACTTCTTCAAGTACGACCGGAAGCAACCGTGTCCACTCAGAATCTGGGTCAGGTAGAAATCCACCTGCCCATGCTTCCTTTCCAGCCATGGACTCAAGACTGGAATGAGAGCATGGGTCCAGCGCCCAGAGGTCGCGGAGTCCCATCTCTCCTGCCACTGAGAAATTGATCTCCTTCTTGCGGGCTGTCGCGCCTCACGCCTAGATAGGTCGTCCGTGCTCGTAACCGCTTCCTCCACTTCTGCTGCCTCTCTTACCAGCTCGTTTATCGGGACTAGACCAGCGATGACCAGCGCCGCTTCCTCAGAAATCGTCCGGAAGGCGCAGGATATCCTGATGGCACATAGTCTGTGGGTGCTTTCCAAGCCACTCATGTACGATGGCGTCGTGGCGGCCTTAGCCCATACCGGGGCGGCATAAAGTACTTGAGACGTAACGACGCTCGCTAAGAGTTTCCTCCTTTCCTGCTTTGGGCCCCTCGTGTTCAGTAGAATCCGCGAGAGCGAACTGGCGGTCGCTGCGGCCTTCTTGTTGGCATACTCCAGGTGCTCTTTAAAAGACAGCCTGGTGTCGATCATGACGCCTAGGTATTTTACTGCTCTTTGCGAAACTACCTCAACCCCGCCAACCGTCAGTTTGGCTGTCTCAACGCGTTTCCGGCTGCTTATAAGGACAGCCTCTGTCTTGTGTGCCGCGAGTTGGAGCCCGGCAAGTGACAGCCATGACTCAACCTTCCTTGTTGCTGAGTTGGCCATGGCCTCCACTTCGGCTGGCTCCTTAGCCACGATCGTAATGGCGACGTCGTCCGCGAATCCAGTCACGTGGACGTTGGCTGGCATGGGAAGCCTCAGCACTCCGTCATACATTATGTTCCACAGCAAGGGGCCCAGGACCGATCCTTGTGGCACCCCAGCAGTAACATTGTACTCTTTTGGGCCGTCGCTCGTATCGAACAGCAGCACCCTTTCGTCAAGGTAGCTGTCGATTATCCTGATGAGGTATTCCGGGATCCGTTGCCGCCTTAGGGCCTGCATAATCCCTGTCCAGTTGGCAGTGTTGAAGGCATTCTTGATGTCGAGCGTGACAAGCAGACAGTATTTTTTCGTGCCGCCTTTCCAACGCTTCCCGCGTATGGCTTCCGCTGCTATCCCGGTGACCGTTCGGATCGCGTCTAATGTAGACTTTCCTTTCCGGAACCCAAACTGGGTGGGTGAGAGGCCACCAGCTGCATCTATGGCCAGATTTAGCCGCTTCGAGATAAGCTTCTCGAACACTTTGCCAACTGTGTCGAGCAGACAAATTGGCCTGTAGGAGGAAGCTTCACCAGGTGGCTTCCCAGGTTTGTTCAGGAGCAACAGGTTTTGAACTTTCCATCTCCGGGGAAATGTTCCCTCGCGCAGGCAGGCGTTGTAGAGCGCCGCGAAAATGCCCGGCTGAAGCGCAAGCGCCAGCTTCATTGCCTTGTTGGGCACTGCGTCGGGTCCTGGGGCTTTATTGTTCTGCAGGCTGCGTCCTGCTTCAGCAACCTCGGTCTCCGTTATGGCCCTGAACTCCCACGTAGGCCCCGTTTCGTGCAGTGTGCTCTCCTTGGCGCTACCCGAAGGGAACAATGTGCGAACGATCTCACTCAGGGTTTCAGGGTCCGTTGGAGAGCGGCTGCCTGCATTTACTCGCTTGACCACGAGTCTGTAGGCTCCACCCCACGGATCCTGTTCGGCTGCGTCACATAGCTTCAGGAAACATTCCCGTTTACTGTCCTGAATGGCGTGCTTCAAGGACCTCCTGGCTTGCTTGAAGGCGGCGTGTGCAGCCTCGGCCCTGTCCGTCCTTCTTGAGCGCTGAAGAGCTCTTCTGGCTCTGAGGCAAGTCTTTCTAAGGGTCGCTATTTCGGAGTTCCACCAAGGTACAGGCTCATGGTCTCTCCTAAACGGTTTACGCTGCAGCATACCTGCCCTGCACGCATCCTCCATGCTGGCTGCTATCCCGTCAGCATTGGTGTTAACGTCTGCTTCCGTGGCGAAATGCATGTCCGCAAGGCACCTGCTCATCTGTTCGGCGTTCAACGTCTCCTGGCGGTAGCCCTTGACTACCCGGTTCAGGGTTCCTGGTCCCGGGCGTATGCCCACTGTGCATAGTATGGCCTCGTGGTCGCTGGCCGTGCAGAAGTCGCCGATTCTCCAGTGAGAACGTCGGGCTAGCGGGGAGCTCACAAAAGTGAGGTCTATGATAGACCCAGCTCCAGCCCGATTAAAGGTCTCCTGCGTCCCTTCATTTAGCAGCACAACGTCCAGCGTTGCAAAGGCTCTGAGTAAGGCTCGCCCCCTGCTGTTGGTGCTGGGGCACCCCCATTCTTCGGCCCACGAATTGAAGTCGCCTGCGATGATGGTAGGGTGGCGGCCCCTTGCATCGAAGGCGATCGTGTCCAGTGCACGTCTAAAGTCCACCTCGGATAGACTAGGTGCTAGATAGCAGCTGTAGACCCACATTTCGCCTATTCGAGCTCGGACGAAGCCCGATCCCTTACGCACGTCCAGGAATGTCTTGCCGTTTCTCCTGCACAGCCATATCGCGGCCTTGCCTGATGTGTCCGTTACCCAGTCGCCGTTGTCCTCGACTTTGTAAGGTTCGCTGATGATAGCCAGATCCGCCTTACATTCCCTCACAGACTGCAGGAGTAGGTCCTGCGCAGCCCGACAGTGATTCAGGTTTATCTGGATCACTTCCATTCTCGAGGTTTGGCTACGGCTCTTTTTGCGGCGTGAGGACACCGCTTACTTCCTGCTTGGTGGTTCCTCGCCTTCGGACCTCCTTCGGTGCATAAAAAGCATACGCTCTCGTTAGGGCATTGAGCAATTTTGTGCCCAGTTTTGCCACACTTGAAGCAGCACCCGCTTCTGTCCACTTTGCTATGGCACTTTGCAGCAAAGTGCCCAGTCTCCAGGCACTTGTAGCACCTAGGCTGCGAGTCCCTCTCCTTCACTTTGCAGATGGACCATCCTATCTTGATCTTGCCCTTCCCAAGAACCTCTTCTGCCTCTTTGCTTGCCAATCCCACTACTGCCGTCTGAGTGTCCCTGTATGATGGACGGAGACTCCTCAGTTTAACGGATGCGGCGTTCACGGCAAATTGGTCCACCAGAGCTTTGATGACATCTTCGGCCACCACTAGTGGATCCAGGTCGCTTATCACCACCGTCTTTGTCCTCGTGCTTTCGGATAGCGCACGCACCGCAGTCGCTTCTCCAAGGACCGCCTCCAGGCTCTGTTTTATCTCTTCCGTGCTGTTGTCCTCGCTTCTGTTGAGCTCCAGAAGAAGGTTCCCGGTGGCTGACATGTCGGATCTTAGTGTGCGCCTACGCTCCCAATGAAATACTGTGCAAAAATTTGGCTGCTGTAGCTCTTAAGGTTTGGGCTGTGGTCGTATCCCCTTAAAAATCGGTCTTTCATTTTATAATCTTTAGAGATAACACACACCTATGAAAGGCTACGGACAAAATAGTTTAAGCGAAAAATTTCCAGATTATCAACGTTGTGCGAATACTATCTTTTCTTAAATTGGAATGTTATTTGTGTACGCAAATATTATTGCACGCATTCTATTGTTTTAAAGTACAAAAATGCATATGTACGTATGTATACGTATATCTCAATAGTTTCTGTAATTTTTTTTACAGATTTCGAGTAGAGCCCAGAAACTAAAACTCCTTAATATTTTACGGGATACATACACATTTTGATTTAGAATTGCATCCATTAGGTGATCTGTTATTTTATCCTAATTTAATCATTACATACTTATGTACATGCCATTTTGTCGATGTGTGTGTGTGTCATTGCGTTTCTTACATTCAAATGTGACGACTGAAAGTTTTTCCCTTGAAAACCAATCTAATTTTTTTTTTAATCAAAACGAAAATTTCTTATGCTTTTTACGGGTTGGCTACACACTTTGACTTAGAATTGCGTCAATTAGGTAATACGTTCTAGTATCCAATAGTAAAATTTTGATCAGGTGTTTCCAAACCAGAAAAAAACATCTCTTTCGCTTAAAATGACTCTCTCTCTGCTCTCTACTCTCTCGCTCTGCTTCTGCTGACGTTGTTTTTGTGGGAGCTGTGTTCGGAATTCGTTCGTAAGTGCTGCGAACTGCCGAAGCATACAAAAACCAAAAACAACGTGCTGCCAAAAAAGTCCCTGCAACCCCCGCAATCTTACAACAAAAATCATATAAAATCAACCGTGCGTCCCAAAAAAAAAATAAAAATACCTTACTGATTGTATGGCATAGCTCCATACAATAAACCAAAAACGGATCCGATCGCATAATCGGTGCGGAAAAATTAATTAAGTGCTCCAACCGGAAGTCGGTTGGGGCTCATCTTCTGGGCTTTCAAAGATTTCTACAAATAAAGCTTAAAATAAAAATATCAACTTGTTTGGTTGAAAACTGTGGGAATGGTTCATGTTTTAAACCCGCAATTTCGCATTATTCGAGAGTCCTGGGAGTCCTTACGAGCCGAATTTCAAAAAATCCTTTCTTAGTGCACACCTCCTCTAACACACGATTCAGCCCCAATTTTTTCCAGAATTTTAGGTCTTATGGTTTGGGCTGGGGGAACATGACGCAAATCGACTTCTACTCTTTTATAGTAATACTCGATTTTGTAGCATGTGTACAATACATGTACAATACAATAGATACACACAATATGTGTGTATGTTTCTACTTGAAAGTAGATAATGTGCTTAAATACAAATAAAAACATTAATTTCCTTTTAGCCAATGCAAAATTTGTCGAGCTTAAAATTAATAATTATCAATCAAATGTGGAATCGGAAAATAATAAGTAACTTCGCTACTTTTGTATGAGATGCCAATCTTTTCGTGTGTTTACAAATGTTTTCGTTTCATTCAAAACAACAAATTTGATACAATTTACAAACAAGTGTACATTTGTGCGCAAATTAAAATTGCATTGATAACATTGTAACTGATAGAAATTATTAAAGTTCACATTCATCTCTAAAGATTATAAAATGAAAGACCGATTTTTAAGGGGCTACGACCACAGCCCAAACCTTAAGAGCTACAGCAGCCAAATTTTTGCACAGTATTTCATTGGGGGCGTAGGCGCCCACTAAGATCCGACATGTCCCCCCAGTGGCCCCAAACAGCTCCAACATCCATATTTAGAGCAAAAAAGAATTAGATGTACTTAAGCTTAACTTCTAAAGTGGTTGGAATTTCGAAATTTGGATTTTGCAGAATTTTAGGTCTTGAAAAGGCCTAATTAGAAATCTAAAAGAAATTTCGATATCCCCCATAATTTGGGGGCTACATTTAAAATTAACTTTTCGATTTTAAAAATCTAAACCGCTGCTCCGATCAAGATGATTTTTGGATCATTAGTTATTCTATGGCCCAAATGCTTAAGTTTTATTTTCCAAGTTTTTAAAATTTTTTTAAGTATTTTTAACGAATTTATTTAGATTTTCTAAGTTATTGCGTTGCATTTTGTGGGAGCCTGCCGAGAGAGCGAAACCCAGAGAGCGGATGCCAAGAGAGCGACGGCCGAGAGAGCAACAGCGAAGAAAACTGACGAGGGGGTGGGGTAGTGCTGTGTGTGATAGGGAGGTGAAAGATGCAATTTAAGTTCAAATTAGGTTTGGATTTTAAAAACTTAAACTGCTGTTCTGATCAATATGATTTTCGATCAATAGTCAGTCCTGTGGATCAAATACTTAGGTTGTATTTTTAAAAAAATATTTTTCATTTTGTAGCATGTGTACAATACATGTACAATACAATACATACACACAATATGTGTGTGTGTTTCTACTTGAAAGTAGATAATGTGCTTAAATACAAATAAAAACATTAATTTCCTTTTAGCCAATGCAAAATTTGTCGAGCTTAAAATTAATAATTATCAATCAAATGTGGAATCGGAAAATAATAAGTTACTTCGCTACTTTTGTATGAGATGCCAATCTTTTCGTGTGTTTACAAATGTTTTCGTTTCATTCAAAACAACAAATTTGAAACAATTTACAAAAAATTGTACATTTGTGCGCAAATTAAAATTGCATTGATAGTATTGTAACTGATAGAAAGTATACAAATTCACTACTTTTACATAGATCACATTCATCTCTAAAGATTATAAAATGAAAGACCGATTTTTAAGGGGATACGACCACAGCCCAAACCTTAAGAGCTACAGCAGCCAAATTTTTGCACAGTATTTCATTGGGGGCGTAGGCGCCCACTAAGATCCGACATGTCCCCCCAGTGGCCCCAAACAGCTCCAACATCCATATTTAGAGCAAAAAAGAATTAGATGTACTTAAGCTTAACTTCTAAAGTGGTTGGATTTTGCAGAATTTTAGGTCTTGAAAAGGCCTAATTAGAAATCTAAAAGAAATTTCGATATCCCCCATAATTTGGGGGCTACATTTAAAATTAACTTTTCGATTTTAAAAATCTAAACCGCTGCTCCGATCAAGATGATTTTTGGATCATTAGTTATTCTATGGCCCAAATGCTTAAGTTTTATTTTTCAAGTTTTTAAAATTTTTTTAAGTATTTTTAACGAATTTATTTAGATTTTCTAAGTTATTGCGTTGCATTTTGTGGGAGCCTGCCGAGAGAGCGAAACCCAGAGAGCGGATGCCAAGAGAGCGACGGCCGAGAGAGCAACAGCCAAGAAAACTGACGAGGGGGTGGGGTAGTGCTGTGTGTGATAGGGAGGGGAAAGGGGCAATTTAAGTTCAAATTAGGTTTGGATTTTAAAAACTTAAACTGCTGTTCTGATCAATATGATTTTCGATCAATAGTCAGTCCTGTGGATCAAATACTTAGGTTGTATTTTTAAAAAAATATTTTTCATTTTGTAGCATGTGTACAAAACATGTACAATACAATACATACACACAATATGTGTGTATGTTTCTACTTGAAAGTAGATAATGTGCTTAAATACAAATAAAAACATTAATTTCCTTTTAGCCAATGCAAATAATTAATTATCAATCAAATGTGGAATCGGAAAATAATAAGTTACTTCGCTACTTTTGTATGAGATGCCAATCTTTTCGTGTGTTTACAAATGTTTTCGTTTCATTCAAAACAACAAATTTGAAACAATTTACAAACAAGTGTACATTTGTGCGCAAATTAAAATTGCATTGATAACATTGTAACTGATAGAAAGTATACAAATTCACTACTTTTACATAGATCACATTCATTTATTATATAGCTCTGCCAGTAGCCTTCCGATTCTCTCTCATGAAGGATCTTTTACAAAGGTTGTTTACACTAAGGTTTTCAAAAAAACGCGCTAATAAGAAATAAGAAAGTCCTGACAACCGTACCATAAACAAATTTTAAGCGAACGAAGTCGCTCCGGGTAAAGCTAGTTTATTATATAGCTCTGCCAGTAGCCTTCCGATTCTCTCTCATGAAGGATCTTCTACAAAGGTTGTTTACACTAAGGTTTTCAAAAAAACGCGCTAATAAGAAATAAGAAAGTCCTGACAACCGTACCATAAACAAATTTTAAGCGAACGAAGTCGCTCCGGGTAAAGCTAGTATATATATATATTTGATAATTTTGGTTTTAGATTTGCATGTCCCTCGATATTTATTCCTCTCCGTGCGTACCCACTTAAAAATTCGCTCCTATATGGCTGAACCCAAAAACACAAATCGAAGAAAGTAACCAGATGGGTCTTTAGGCCAAATAATCATCTAAAATTCGTAAGCCCCAAGACCCTGTTCGGGCGCCAGACTGTGAAGTCGTTTCTTAGGCTGGGGTGAAGCTCGGTCACGCCAGGATCTCTTTACAGACAAATTTATAAAGATTGAGACTAGGGTCTTCGATGAGCGGTGGGCTGACGTGAGATGTAGTGTGTCAGCCACCGGGTTACTGAGTAAAAAAAACACAGTTTTCGATTTGATTTGGGTATCAACAAGAACGAGGGGGGGGGGGGTTCGGCGGTATCGCGTACTGGGTCTGACTCGCGGCACTCGCCACGAGGAGACCGAGAGGGAATCGATTAGGGGACGCCTGGCAATTCTAGGCCATGTGGCTGCCTTACATGAAGAGCCGCCAGCACTCGCTGTCGGAATAAGTTATGCGGTCGGCTGAGCCTGACCTCTGACAAAATATCTGGTTAAATAAATCGGGGGTGGTACCGTTGGAGGGCATTTCGAGGCGGTTCAAGTATGGGCAAGAAAATATAGTGGGATTTCTAGGCTTCAAGTTAAATCTTTGCTGTTTATTAGGATCTTGATCAGTTTTCTTTAAAAGATTTGCTTCGACAAAATATATGTATGTTTTCGTCGTATTCTAGTTTTTATTTCAATGTATACAGTATTTGGGATGTAAGTTCTTCATGTTTGACTTGGATCTATTTTATATTTTCCCGTTTTTGGCATTTTTGAGGTTAGGTTTTCAGTTTCATTAGGGTTACATAGTGTTAGGTTTTATTTAAGCAGAGGTTATGGCTGATCTAGCCGGATTCTACCCCAGTGATACCGCATCGAGGCCTGCCGAGATTTCTAAGTGCACATACTGCCCCTTGTTGGTTGGCCTGGCGTCGCTGGCCACTCGTTGCGGTTTCACGGATTTTGGCACTCACCCGTCTCGCTCCCGCACACACACACACACGTGAGGATTCCGCGTGCAAACTGTTGGGGCTCCGCCGCTGGTCCTGGGCCGGCACCACTGTTGTCCACAAATCCTCTGTCCTTCTTCGCGGTCCTTCTCCTCGTCAGCCGTCACTCGACGACTGGGTGTTCCGCTGTTTTTCCGCGAGTGTCCTGGTGTTTCCCACGTTGAGCACGTTGAGTGCTTGGCTTCTCCTCGTGTTTCTGCTGTTTTCACTCCCGGAGTGGCAAAATCGCCCACTCTTTTCCGCACGTAAATTCCTTGTCAGCGTCAGTCGACCTCTTCCAAAGAACTGCCACGAGTTTCGTTTCGCGAAACTTCTCGCCGTTCTGTTTCCCGGCTTCTCGAAGTTTTGGCATATCTTCCTCTCGCTCTCTCTCATGGGCGCGTGCCAGTTTTCGGGGGTTGGTTTCCAACGCGATCATGCGTTTTCTCACTCGCTCTTATTCTAAGCTTGGTCAAGTGACCGTTTTTCGTGGTGAATTTCTTGTTTCTGTGCTGGTATGTGTGTGTCGGTGTGTGGTAAGCCTTCCAGGCTAGTGATGTAAGTATCGGTGGCGATGACAGTTTTATTAACTATCGGGTGTGGCCTTGTAGCCTTAAACCTAACTTATAATACTATTTTACCTTATCGCTAGCCTTATTTAACTACTTATATTCTCGGTGGGGGTTATATACATTTGGGGATAGGGAGTGGCTATTTGTGGGGAGCCAATTGGCTCCTCACACCTATAAGCTGGTCATACATTAAGTTTGAAGTAAGGGTTAGGTCTATGACCTCCTCCCTGTCCTTGATTACAAAAGTGGGGTCGTTTCCCCTATTGCAGGTTAGTAGGTTAGTGGAGAGAAGGTATTCAAAAAGTAACTCACCCCTCTCATTTGCGTTGGTGCTGTCCCACATCTCGTGGTGGGCATTTGCGTCGCATCCTGCTTTACAGTGGTGGAGGTTTATCTGCACGACCGCTAGAGACATCGAGCAGAATCGCATCTATCAGGATTAGCAGAACTTGACCCATTGGGCCCTGCGTCTCTTCCACCTTTGCCACCTTCCAGTCGGAGGACGGCAGGCTAGGGTTGCATCTCTGCAGCATAGAGGACGTGATCCAAATGATGGATCTTGGCCTACTCGGAATGTCCTTCCAGTACACAGCTACCAGCTTGGCACCCAGGTAGACCTGGAGTTGGAGTTGACCCTAGCTCCAGTGAGCTCTGTCAATCCTCCAGTAGCAGTAACTACCGTTGGGTTGACTATAGGTTCGGTAACCTCTATCTTGCCCGTTGAGTTAGTACCCTCGGTCCTCGCCGAATTTATTGGAGTTCCGGTCTCCTTTTTGTAATTTCTTTTATTGGCTTGGTTCATATTTGTTCCCACGAGAGGCGGAGAAAGGGTGGTTCACGTCTCGCAGAGATCCGCAATGCGGGAGGTAAGACTGTCTTATCCGGAGGGCGCCAGGTAACCGGATGCTTCTTTTGCGACTGGGCTATTTTTAAAGGGCCCTCAGCTAGGTTGATCATCGGCACGGGTCGCATGCCAACCAAACTACTTAAGAAATTTAAAAAAAACTTGCAAAAAAAATTCTTTAATTCGTATAAGCTGCACAGAACAGAAACAAACAAATTCATTTTTCATTAGTACTTTGTCCAAAACATATTGTTTAAATATTGAATTTCATACTGGGTCGAGCATTTAATTAAACTCCAAATGAATCAACAGTATGCTTAAATATTTCGAAACATACGAATCCCTTCTGTCAACTGTATATATGTTTCGAAACATCTGGAAATGATTCGAAACATTCTAATGTGATTCGAAACATTGGGGAGGCGTTGCTTTTACAAAATTTCACAAGCTGTCAGATTTTTTTTTTCTGTTAATACGAAAAGCTCCTTTCTTTTTAAGTCACGTTTGTAGACCGAATCGTAAGTATCACACTGTTGTAGATGTTTCGAATCATTCGAATCTTACTGTGAAAATGTTTCGAAACATAAAATGTCTCGAAAACTGTGGATTCATGCAGGGCTCTAATTTTATAATAATGATTAGTTAATCACTGTAAATCTAGAAAACAAACTTGTTTCTTAAAAAACAAGAGAGAACGCTATAGTCGGGTGCCCCGACTATTAGATACCCGACCCCGAGAATGCTTGGGGTGAAGTGGCATCATTATGTCGAAAATAGCGTTTTAATTCGAGACACAGGAGTACCAACAGTTAAGGAATTTTTCCACTATGCGGTTTTTCGGTATTTTTCGGTATTTTCGATTTGCAACGCTATAGGCGGACGTGAGGTGTTTCCATTCGCAAACGCGTCTGAAAACAGCTGTTCTGCTATCGTCATTTGCGAGCTGAAGTAAACAATGGATTTAAATAATTTGTTTTATGTGGAAATATTGCTGCAATGATGAAAGCAGTTACCACATCCCACGTTATGCTGCTTGAGCATCTGTTGCCAACAAATAAATATCGGGTAGCGGCAAACAAATGCGTACCCGGGAGTCCAGACGGCAGAAAGCAAAAGGATCTGCTGCAGAAGGCGTTCAAATACCTCGATATGAACAGGCATTAAAATAATTCTCTGACACGACCCGCGACAGCAGTAGCTGCAGCTTCTGCGGCGTCGCGTCAGTGAACAGAATCAGAGCCGGGGCTGAAACGCCTACGAGGACATTGTGCACAAGAAGGAGGGAGATGTGCCCTTTTCCAGCAGTCGCCTCTCAACGTGTGTCACTTGAATATGGTGGCCATTCTATTGTCGAAGCAAATTTTTTACCTGCGCTCAAATGCGACCAGGAGGTCGCCTTGATGGACGAATGGCGGGCGCACGTGATCAAGAAGCAAACGTCAAGATCATGGAGCCGGGGAAGAAGGCCCATGTGCCTGCGCTGCAACGACCAACGGGCCATTCCATTGGATAAATGTACTGCTACTACCCTTTATGCGCTTATTTCATCCTCGAAATACTGAACTATTGCCAGATCATTTGGCATATCAAAAACCAAAGTTACACGAAATAAAGTTCAATAAAAATCTGTAAATAATTCAATATCAACAATAAATGTTTTTAATTTACCCGCTTTTTATCAGCTTCTTATCAGTTTCAGGTACAGAAAATTTTCATGCCTGGTTAATAATGCTGAAAAATACCACAAATTTGACTTCGCAGCCCTGTAACGCGACAATTTTCCAAACCTACAAGTATTGTATGGGATTTGGGCGCGTTTAACGGTAAATGGATGCAAACGCGACGCGTCCTTAATGAGCAGAGGGCATTACTGAGATGATAACTCTGCTCTCGAATCGCAACAGGGATCGGCTCCTGGTGCATTCTAACCGCCTGGCTAGACGTCTTGCCACACCACTGGGCCGACATCGTCTTCGCAGACGACACCCCGCGGACTTATGGATTCTCGGCCGTGATAGACACGGGGACTTTTGTAATTTATGAACCCAGATGTAACATTCCCCACTATGGGGCATGTTTCGGGATTATTTTTGGCTATATGACATCGAAAAACATGAAAACAAGAACCATTTCTTGTGAGGCGTGTTAATAAAGAATGTGCCTACTTCGGCTTATACCAAAAAAAACAAGAGAGAACGCTATAGTCGGGTGCCCCGACAATCAGATACCCGTTACTCAGGTAAAGGGAGTGCGAGGGAGATCGAGATAGAAACTTTGAACACGCATAACTTTTTAACGAATGGTCCGATTTGAAAAATTTCTTCTACATTTCGATAGGTATTGATAAACACAATAAAACTGCATTTTTACTTTTCCGAAATATTGAAATTTTTAAAATCGTATATAAGCGATTGTGGGCGTTAGAGGGGGCGTGGCACCTTTTTGAAACAAACTTGCGCTGCGTAGGAACTCCTAGAATCTGTATGCAAAATGCCAATCTTCTAGCTTTTATAGTTTCCGAGATCTCAGCGTTCATACGGACAGACGGACAGACAGACAGACAGACAGACAGACAGACGGACAGACGGACAGACGGACAGACGGACATGGCTAGATCGACTCGGCTAGTGATCCTGATCAAGAATATATATACTTTATGGGGTCGGAAACGCTTCCTTCTCCCTGTTACATACTTTTGCACGAATACAATATACCCTTTTACTCTACGAGTAACGGGTATAAAAAGAGAATGCGAGGGAGATGGAGATACAAAACTCTGATCGCGCATAACTTTTTAACGAATGCTCCGATTTGAAAATGTTCTTCTACATTTCGATAGGTATTGATAAACACAATAAAACTGAATTTTTACTATTCCGAAATCTTTAAAGATGTGGGCGCCAGACACCTTTTAAAATCGTTTAAGGCGATTGTGGGCGTTAGAGGGGGCGTGGCCCTCGGCTGAAACAAACTTACGCTGCGTAGGAAGCCCAAGAATATGTATGGGTAATCCCAACTTTTTAGCTTTTGTAGTTTCCGAGATCTCTGCGTTCATACGGACAGACAGACAGACGGACAGACAGACAGGCAGACAGTCGGACAGACAGACATGGCTAGATCGACTCGGCTAGTGACCCCGATCAAGAATATATATAGGGTTTATAGGGTCGGAAATGCTTCCTTCTAGCTACATATGTATATACTTTTGCACGAATACAATATACCCTTTTACTCTACGAGTAACGGGTATAAAAAAAGGACAAAAAATTGCCGAAAGATATACATAGCTCTCCAACAACCAATATGATAATTTTGGTTAAGATTTAAGAAAAATAGAGGGAAAATTTTTTATAGGTAAAATAAAAGGTAAATAAAAGACAAATACTCTTGGCGATTTAGCTAACGGGGTTTTTTTGAAGGTATCCGCAGTAGACAACTTTTATAAGAGATACCAATGTTTATGCGAAGCAATGTTTTGCTTTATGTATTTGACTAATTTAAGAAAAGACATCAAGAAAATCAATTCGATATCACTGCATTTTAATATTGATATTTTCTTTCAGTATTTTTGTTTTCATTTATTTTTCACCTTGATTAGAATAATATTAACAACTAGCAGGGTCGGTAGCCTGCAGCTTCGCCTGCGGAAACTAAAATTAAAATTAAGCATACCTTTATCTTTGCTACTTAATTTAAATTTAAAAAAATGCCTAACAACAGTATTTTGTTCTATGCAAACTACTTAAGAAAAATACAAAAACTTTAAACCTTCCTAAAATTCGTATGGATTGTTTGCATAAGTTATTAGCTGGACAAAACAGAAACAAACAAATTCCTTTTTCTACACAAATCCTTACACTAATTTTCTTCTAAACATATTGTATAAATATAGAATGTCATACTGCGTTGAGCATGTAATTAAATTCCCAATCCATTGCCATTAAAGCATAGAAACATCATTCTAAAAAACATTTTTTGAGACAAAAAAATAATAAGATACGAACTTGGTGAAATTAAACTCTTTTTCAATTTCGGAGAGTTTTGACTATTGCTGTCTCGCTCTTACCCAGATAAATTTATGGAGTACACAAACAAGCATTTCAAAGCACTACTTTGTCCAAATAAAAGCAAACAACTGTCAGAATATCATGCCGCGTTGAGTTCGTAATTCAATTCGAAATCGATTAGCGTTTAAATCTAGAAATTAAACTTGTTTTACAGATATACAGCTCTCCAACAACCAATATAATAATATTGGTTAAGATTTAAGAAATTTGAGGGAATATTTTTAATGTGAGTTTGCCTTGAAATGTTACAACCGCTTCAAAATGTGATGGGATGTTTATCCTTCGACAGTTGAAAAAAATTACTGTCTCCAATTTTAATTTTAAAAAATTGAAGCAATAGTATCGGCTTTAAGTGGACATTTTTGAATAGAATGCCAAAGGAAGGATAATTTTAGGCTGGATTTTATGTCATCGGTCCTTCAAAACATATCCTGTTGATCTTGGCCTAGCTACCTCGTTCTATCATTCTCCTTTGTTAATGGCCCCTGTATTTTTTGTTTTTAAAGATGCAATTTTTAAACTATTTAAACCGAGTTAATGTTTTCTACAAATCCAAAATTTGTCAATAACTCAACGTTTGAAAACTAATAAATAGTTTGCTGATCGGGTTTTTGAATTTTTTAAAAAAAGCAAACAATTGTCAAAATATCATGCCGCGTTGAGTTCGTAATTCAATTCGAAATCGATTAGCGTTTAAATCTAGAAATTAAACTTGTTTTTCAGATGTACAAGCTCTCCAACAACCAATATAATAATTTTGGTTAAGATTTAAGAAATTTGAGGGAATATTTTTAATGTGAGTTCGCCTTGAAATGTTACAACCGCTTCAAAATGTGATGGGATGTTTATCCTTCGACAGTTGAAAAAAATTACTGTCTCCAAATCTAATCTTACAAAACTGAAGCAATAGTATTGGCTTTAAGTGGACATTTTTGAATAGAATGCCAAGGGAAGGATAATTTTAGGCCGGTCCTTTAAAACTATTCCTATTGATCTTGCTACCTCGTTCTACCTTTTCCCCATTTTTATTGTCCCTGAATTTTTTGTTTATCAAAGACGAAATTATAAAACTACTTAAACCGAGTTATGCTTACTTCTTTTAAAGGTGTTATTTCTTGGTAATTGATTAATTACCTAAGAATGTAGCAAAGGGAATTTTATGCACATTGGTAACGAAAAGGTAAATAAAATCCAAATACTCTTGGCGGTTTTTCTACCGATATTACTGCATTTTACCATTGATAATTTGCTTCAGTATTTTTGTTTTTTTTTTAAATTATTTTTTCACCTTGATTATTAATAAGGAGGAAAAATAAAAGGGGAATATTTAAACATTTAACATTTTTTTGAATATTTTCAATGCGATTTGAAATTAAAAACACAAAAATCTGTAGAGTAAAAGGGTATATTGTATTCGTGCAAAAGTATGTAACAGCTAGAAAGAAGCGTTTCCGACCCTGTAAAGTATATATATTCTTGATCAGGGTCACTAGCCGAGTCGATCTAGCCATGTCTGAGATCTCGGAAACTAAAAAAGCTAGAAGGTTGAGATTTCGCACACATATTCTTGGTATGATTTGAAATTAAAACAAGAGAGAACGTTATAGTCGGGTGCCCCGACTATCAGATACCCGTTACTCAGGTAAAGGGAGTGTGAGGGAGATGGAGATAGAAACTTTGATCACGCATAACTTTTACACGAATGGTCCGATTTGAAAAATTTCTTCTACATTTCGATAGGTATTGATAAACACAATAAAACTGCATTTTTACTTTTCCGAAATATTTAAATTTTTAAAATCGTATATAAGCGATTGTGGGCGTTAGAGGGGCGTGGCACCTTCTTGAAACAAACTTACGCTGCGTAGGAACTCCAAGAATCTTCATGCCAAATACCAATCCTCTAGCTTTTATAGTTTCCGAGATCTCAGCGTTCATACGGACAGACAGACGGACATACGGACAGACGGACATGGCTATATCGACTCGGCTAGTGACCCTGATCAAGAATATATATACTTTATAGGGTCGGAAACGCTTCCTTCTAGCTGTTACATACTTTTGCACGAATACAATATACCCTTTTACATTTACGGGTATAAACACAAAAATCTGTAAGAAAATGTTTTAAATCTGTTATGGAAATGTAAATGAAATATAGCTTAGGAAAAGGATATCAGTATTATCATGAATTTGAATTTAAGCAAATCTCACTTCCCTAGTCAGCTGCAATGCACACACACACCCACATATCTAGGGATTGTGTTTGTAGAAAGCTAATGTTCGCAGCAGAACGCCTAAATTTCATTGTTTATTATCAGTTTGTATTACTTTGTAATATAACGTAAAGTTTTCTAACAGCTGTCCAGCATCTGCGTTGCGTTAACAGCACCATGTTAATTTAACAGTACTAATGTAAAACCTCGAAAACGAACACTGTGCAACACTCATTATTATCTTTCTCGTCTTGCGCTAAAACTACGAAGTACACGATCTCTAAAACGAAAGCTAGGTCCTTTTATTTTAATTTAATAGAAACGGCCGAAGTGGGGTGCAAAACAGCACCTCCTCTAAACATTGGTGACCCCGACGTGATGCTATCCGGGTTTTAGTGCAAATCGCAACTTCGGTTCTAACCTTTTGCTGTGTGGCCAAACGCCGTCAGGCACATTTCTCACAAACACACACACATACAATCGTCTCCAGAAAACGGTAATCGCGTTTTCCTGTGCCCAAATTTGACTTTCGAAATCGTCAAGGGTAAATTTCTTGCATCCGTTAGTCGTGCTACAGTGAACCACATCTAAGATGCCCAAAGATGCTGACAACTTGCCTCCGGCAGACATCGGCTGATATTGACTTCTACAAGGCCAAGTGCGCATCCATTCAGCGCCAACTAAAGGCAATGGGCAACCATTTCAGCATCGGCGACTTGAGCACCTACGATGAAGCCGACTTACTAGTTCGTATAGACACAGTTAATAAAATGAAGGACGACATCGAAATGTGGCAAGATAAACTGGAAAGGCTGGACCTCCTCGAGCTCTCCTCAAATACACGCTCCGAGTTCGCCATTTCCTATTGGAAAGCAAAGTCTTCGCTGACTCGCCACATGGACACCTTTATGAAGTCACACATCGCAGATGCTAACTGAACAACACTTCCTGCTAACCAGGCCAATATCAATTTTCCCCTAAACCAGCGCAAGGCTCGGCTACCAGAATTACAATTGCCCAGGTTCAGCGGCAGCCACGAGGGTTGGACGGATTTCATTGCCATGTACAACAGTGTCGTCGCTAACAACGAGGATTTAAGCAATGTAGAGATATTTCAACACCTGCGCGCATGCTTGGATGCCGCGGCTTTAAGCACAATCAAATCTTTGCAACCTGTCGATGCCAATTACGATAAGGCATTAGAGTTACTTACAAAGTTATGTCAACCATTCCTCAACTGGCCGATGAACTACTCATTCACATTAGCTCGACCACAACACTCAGGAAAAATGGGAGGAGGCACTGCCATCCGACAAGCTGTCAACCTTTCTTGAGCGGTCATGTCGCATGCTGAAGAATCCTAACAGCGCTACGGTGCCCACGCCTAGCCTTCAGGTGAGCCGAAGCTCCCATAAATCAAATCGACGCTCTTTTATTGCCACAAACACCAGAAACCAACAACTTTGTACCTTTTGCGATTCTAAAGATCACTATATCGTGAAATGCGTACTATTCATAAATCTGTCCCCAAGCTTACGTCGCACGGAAGCCAAACGTTTAAGTCTGTGCCTAAATTGTCTCGGGAAAGGTCATGGCTTGCAGCAATGTCGTTCAGGGTATTGCAGGCACTGTCAACAAAAGCACCATTCTCTACTGCATTTGGCCCCCTTAGCGGCTCAATCACCTGTCTCATGTGCACCTGGCTCGCAGCTTGCAATCGCATCCCAGCCAAGTATACCAGATTTATCAACGCCTTTAGCTTCCACTCTCGTAGCCACTTACCCTGAAGACAACTCTAGGAACGTGGTCAACAAGTCCTCCGAGTACGTATTGCTTCCTACTGCAATCATTTATGCAAAAAGCCATTCAGGCATATATATACCATGCCGTGCTCTTTTGGATTCTGGATCCCAACTCAACTTTATCACCACGCGTCTGACTAACCAGCTCCAGATTAAGGTTCATCATTCAGCCGTATCGATATCAGGAATTGGCGAGTCAACGATCGCATCTAACTTGTCAGCTGAGATTGTAGCTCAGTCCTGTGACAAGAGATTCACCACATCCTTCCCAGTAGGTATAACTCGATCGATAACAGATTATCAACCAAACTTTTGCCTCGACATCTCCAGCTGCAGCATTCCTAAAAACATATCCCTCGCAGATCCCACGTTTATCAAATCTCAGAGAATAAATTTATTGCTGGGGGCCGGTCTATTTTTCGACCTAATCTGTGTAGCCCAAATTCGAATGGCAGATAATTTATTAATTCTCAAAAAGACCAAGCTAGGTTGGGTGGCTTCAGGTGGACACTATCTCGTTCGCAACAGCGAACGTAAAGTCCCTAATTTTGAGGATGATTCTCTGATAAGGAATCGACAAAAGGTTCTGGGAAATTGACAATTCCTGCGGCAAATCTCCCACAACATCCGCTGACGACGAAATATGCGAGCAGCAGTTTCTAAAGGGCTACTCTAGACTTGAGTCGGGTCAGTACTCTGTAAGGCTGCCGACTAAATACAGCACTGACAGGTTTTTTTTTTTTGTTTTTTGTTTTTTGTATTCCAAGTGTTGATTTATTATTACAATTTAAAATAAATATAAGTATAACATATAAAACAATGGTAGGTGGGGTTTTGGGTGTGGGTGAATGGGGGTGTGGGGATAAAAGTGGTGGCTATAGTGGACCGCGATCGGGCGGTACGGCCGCTAAGCATTGCTTCGCCCGGTCAGCCCACGATGCTACATTCTCTCTCTTTTCGCCTGCCTGAGTGCCTTCATCACCTCGGCTATGTATTCCGCTACCTCCTCCCACTTCCTTTTCCTACTCAGCATTATGTGGACCAGGTGCAGTTACTCTCCAGCGTGTTGCTTCCTCCAACCTGAGCCTTTGGAACTCGAACGGCCTGCACTCAAAGATTACGTGGCTTGCGTCCTCTGGTATACCGCTGCCGCATTCCGGGCACCCGTCTTCCGTGTCCTTGCCGAAGCGCTTGAGGTAGCTTCGAAAGCACCCATGGCCGCTTAGAGCTTGAGTCAGGTAGAAGTCCACCTGGCCGTGCTTACGGGATACCCATTCCTCGATGTTAGGGATGAGTTTGTGGGTCCATCTCCCTTTGCTAGACGCTTCCCAGTTCCTTTGCCAGTTGCTCAGAGTCTTAGCGCGCCCCTCGCTTTTACGTTGCGCCACGTTCGTGTCGCCTCGCTGCCTAGCTTGATAGAGCTCATTGGCCTCGCGCGCTCTCTCGCTTATTGGTGCCAGTCCAGCGATTACTAGGACTGCGTCATCCGATATTGTTTGGAAGGCACAGGCGACCCTTATTGCGCCATGAACGAAGCCTTGTGGAACGCCAGCCGCTACGTCGTATGATGCTGCTCCGCCGCTTGTTTCGTACAACAGCACTCTGTTGCTGAAGTAACTGTCGATGATTTTAAGCAGGTACCCAGGTACGTTGAAGTTCCTGAGAGCCTCCATTGTCCGATCCCAGTTAGCCGAATTGAAGGCGTTGCGAATGTCTAGTGTGACCATTAAGCAGTAATTCTTGTCGCCACCCTTCCATCTTGTCCCAGCGATTACATCGCGGGCTAAGTCGACGACCGTTTTGACTGCATCCACAGTTGACCGGCGCTTTCGGAACCCGAACTGGCGGTCGGATAAGCCGCCGGATGCCTCTAGTGTCGCGTTGAGTCTGGTCTCCTGATTACTCCTGGATTACTGACTCCAGGACCTTTCCTATGGTGTCCAGTAGGCAGATGGGTCGGTAGGAGGACGGTTCCCCGGGTGGCTTCCCTGGCTTCGCCAGCAGCAGAAGTTTTTGTCTCTTCCACCTTGCCGGAAATTGTCCTTCCCGGAGGCACTTGTTGAGCATCTCCGACACAGCTGCCGGGTACTCGGCCAGGACCAGTTTCAACGCCCTGTTAGGGATCGAGTCCAGGCCTGGGGCTTTCTTGGTTGGCAGTCTCCTGCCGGCCGCTGCGATTTCCGCCGTTGTCACCACCCCTCTTGCAGGAAGGCAATTTTCGTCTGCTGTCTGCCGCCTTAATGGGTTTCCCAACGGGCACCACCGCTCTGTTCCCTGCCTTTATCCTCTTTACCACTAGCCTGTAGGCGCTGCCCCATGGGTTGCCTTCCGCTGAATCGCAAAGCTGCAGATAGCATGACCTCTTGGACGCTTTATGGCCACTTTTAGAGCCCTTCTCTTCTCTTTGAAGTATTGGTGGCACTCCTCGAACCTGTCTGATCCTCTCGATTGCTGCAACTGCCTCCTAGCGTGTAAGCACGATCGACGGATCTCCGCAATGTCCTGGTTCCACCAATACGTTGGCGCGTGGTTCTGCCGGTAATGTTTCCGCTGCTGCATCCCTCTGTCGCATGCGGACTCTAGGCGTGCGGGGAATGTGTCGGCTGCCTCGTTAGCGCTGTTGGGCTGGGCTCCATTTAGAGCTTGGGCCGCTCTTAAGACCTCTGGTACGTTTAGGGTATCCGTCCTGTATGCCTTTACAATACGCGGCTGGGTTTCCGTCCCGCTCGGCCGTACCCCCAGGCTGCAGCATGTTTTCCCACAATTCTATTTGCCGCATCATTGCGTTCAGAAACCTGATAGCTCTACGACAAAATTGCGTGTGGTTTTTGACGGATCAGCCAAATCTACGTGAGGAGTATCTCTAAATGATCTGCTACATACGGGCCCGTCGACACAACCCAAACTCTTTAAAATTCTCATCAAATTTCGTCTTCTCAGAGTTGCTATGTGCGGCGATATTTGCAAGATATATCGCTAATAAGCACATACACTTTGGCTACCGTAACGTACGGAACCAAGCCCGCTGCTTTTCTTACAATTCGAGCAATGCAGCAGCCTGCGCGTCGGAGGTCGTATTTAGAATTCAAACCTCGAGTGCGAGGCCAAGCATCCGATTTTGCTGCCTAAGCATCATTCAGTTACCGATGCACGCACTACCATACCACATTCCTTCATGCTGGTCCTCAATTCCTCCTTGCAAATGTTCGTCAACGATACTGGCCCATTTGCGGGCTCAAAGCTGTATCGAGTATCATCAATAAATGCATACGCTGCTTTCGATTGCGGCCCAAACTTCTCGATCAAGTAATGGCCCTTCTGCCAGCCGAGCGCGTCCAGCCAAGCCCAACATTTTATGTAACTGGCATTGACTTTTGCGGTCCATTTTTCATATGTTTTGCAACGAAGGCAGTTCATTTGGAATTGGTGGAGGACTTATCGACATCATCATTTCTCGCAGCATTGAAACGCTTCATAAGCCTTCGAGGGAAACCGCATTCAATATGGACTGATAACGCCACGAACTTTCTGGGTGCTCGGAACGTGCTGAAGGAACTTTCCGAATTATTTCTAAGTGATCCACAGAGAAGCGAGATATTCAAAAGCTGTACAGCGTAGGGAGTCAATTGGCATTTCATTCCTCCACGTTCCCCACATTTCGGTGGATTGTGGGGTGCCGCGGTGAAATCAGCAAAGTACCATTTTTACCGAGTCGTTGGAAACTCAACTCTTTCATTCAACGAGCTTCGAACCCTCATCTGTCAAATCTCAGCAATGCTCAACTCAAGACCTTTTTATTCTATTTCACAAGATGCTAACGATTTGGAGACTCTTACACCCGGCCATTTTATCTGGGGCAGGGCGAACGCAACGATCGACGAGCCTGACTTGACCCACCTAAACGCAGGTCACCTCAGTCGCTGGCAAAAGGTGTGCCAAATGCAGCAAGCGTTCTTGTCCCTGCTTCAAGAGCGTGGGAAATGGAAGACGACTCGGCAAAATCTCCAACCCGGAACCATGGTCCTGATAAAGGAGGACAATGCGCCGCCACTCAAGTGGCCCCTTGGTAGAGTGGACAGCGTCATCACAGGAAGGGACGGCGTTTCAAGAGTTGTCGTCATCCGCATCGCAAAGGCACTGGCCAGGAGAGCCAAAGCAAGGATCACCGTTCTGCCAATCGAAACCAAACCGGTTGAAAGCCGTCATCCTCCAACGGGGGGAGCATGTTCGCAGCAGAACGCCAAAATTTCATTGTTTATTATCAGTTTGTAATCAAACTACTAAATAAAAGGCTGTATATAAAAAAGGTCAGTATATAACGTAAAGTTTGCTAACAGCTGTGCAGCATCTGCGTTGCGTTAACAGCATCATGTTAATTTAACAGTACCAATGTAAAACCTCGAAAACGAACACTGTATTATTATCTTTCTCGTCTTGCGCTAAAACTAGGTCCTTTTATTTTAATTTAATAGAAACGGCCGAAGTGGGGTGCAAAACAGCACCTCCTATATATAGCTAATTTTGTGGCTTATATATATTTTGTCCATGTGTGTGTGCAGCGGAGCGAATTAATGTTTTTTACAAATCCACAATTTGTCAATAACTCAACGTTTAAAAAAAATATTAGGCTGTCAAAAAAGTCTTGCGGTATTTTCGCTAGTTGGCGCTGAAAGCGCGTAGTTCTTGTTTTATTCGTCGCATCTGGTCATATTATACCTTTTTGGAAAGCTCATTTCACGCGCTAACACGTGTTTTAAGTCGTTCGTGAGTTATAGCGTCGTAATCATGGAGCAAAATAAAGAGAAAATACGGCATATTTTACAGTACTACTACGATAAAGGCAAAAATGCATCTCATGCCGCCAATAAAATTTGTGCAGTTTATGGACACGATACAGTTTTCATTTCCACCGCACAACGATGGTTTCAACGTTTTCTTTCTGGTGCAGAGGTTGTCAAAGAAGGAAAGCCTGTCGTAGAAAATTGCGATAAAACCGGCATAGTTGTACACTCATAAAAAAAAATCGAAGAATTTCCTTAAAATCTAGAAAATTCTTTCTTGAATTTTTGCCAAAGGCGACCATTAAAGGCACCATTAAAACAAGAAAAAATATTTCTTGAAAGAAGAAATTAAATTTTTTAAAACAATAAATGGTTTTTTAGAAAGCCACCATTAAAGCAAGAAAAAGTATTTCTGGAAACAAGAAAGGCGATTCTTGTTTCAAAGGTGGCTTCTTTCATGCTTCAAGAAATTAAATTTCTGAAAACAAGAAATTAAATTTCTTAAAATAAAAAATGTTTTTTTAGAAAGGCATCTTTTAAACAAGAAAAAATGTTTCTTAAAACAAGAAAAGCAATTCTTGATTTGTTTGATCGCTACGTAAACGCCGCGACTAGCTCAGAGATATTGTGTGTTCGTCCCACCAAATTTGTATTGCGTGACTGCCCGTGACCCAAGAAAATGCAGAGATATCCGATTGGGACAAATCGGAAAACTTTATTAGTTTTACTTTTCGCTGGAATTGGGTTCTGCGTCAGCTGGCTGTTGCGGCTTGCCTGGTCGGCGACGTGCCTTCCTCGGCTCAAGATTCTCTTCGTGCGTTTCTCGGCGGCGCTCCTCGACGGCGTCGCTGCTCTCGTGTCTCTTCGTGCTACTTGTGGACTCCTGCGGCGTCGTTCTCCAACGGCAGCTCTCCAGTTCCACCCGGCTTGTAGGACTCAAAGTCTGCACAACCTTCCTTTCGGGTCCGACCAGAATGATCCTGGGATCACCTGTTTCGTCGTGTTCCCTGAGGTCGGTCTGGCTCTAGCCTGAGAAACAAATGTCCCGACAGGTCAAATCCTAGGATTCAGCCTTATCGTCAGTCCACCGTAACCCCGACGCCTGGCACAAACTCTTGATCCACGCTTACCCTGCCGGTAGCTCGTCCTTCTCTAGCTCGTCCTCCTCTCGACTCTGCTCCTGTCCAGCACTTGTCTCCACTCCAATCTCTGTGTCCTGCAGATCTCACCGTTGCAGTCTCAGCCTTGGCTTAGCGTCTTGACTCTGGTATCCTGATCTGGGCGTTGAGCACTCGGTTTCTACGGTACTCTCACGGTCACGCACTCGATTGAATCCTCGCACTTGTATCGTAATCTTGATCTCTGGTTCACTTGTACTCTCGCTCGCGTATCTTGGTTGTCTCCTCGAGCTGCGCCTGCGCCGTCCCTTTTATAGGCTGCGGCGCGGTCCCGTTATTTCCCTTTTTGCACACGGCTCGCTAGGGTCCAATGTCCAAGGGTGTCCCGTTAATTCCTTTTGCACACGGCACTCATCGGGTCCAAGGTCCAAGAAGTCCCGTTAGTTCACGGTGCATCCTCTTTGTGCCGGTCCGAAGTCCACGGATTCACCGTTCGACCTCATTGCCCTTTGGCGGCGTGGGTCCAAGGTCCAGCGCGGCACCGTTATTTCACGGTCTCTCCGCTTTGGCCGGGTCCAAGGTCCAGTATTTACCGGTGGACCTGGACGCCCTCGGATTCTGACGCATTCTCGCTGCCATCGCTGTTGCTAGGGGCTCTCCTGCCTCGAGATTTGTGGGGAGTTTTACGACTCCTCACATCTCCCCCTTTCTTCGGAAAATTATTGAAGAAGGTGCTTTCTTCTCCCGGCGCACTCCGTCGACGTCTCTCAGCTTCCTCGTTGTAGTCCTCGTCCTCTCCTTGGTCTTGGTTCCCTACTCCTTGCGTTGGCCATCAGTCCGGACGCAGCGGTGCAATCTCAGCCTTTTCCTGTAGGCATCTTGACGACCGCGTCTAACCCTCGCTGATGCCTTTCTCCTGCCGCTGGCCACCGGTCGAATCGCAGCGATGCCAGTCTCAGCCGTGTCCTATAGGCATCTCGACCCCCGCGTATAGACCCTCCCGGCGCCGTCCTTGATCCTGCTCCTCGTTTCCTGCCGATTCCTCCTCCTTGGTCGCTGATCCTCGCCTCCGGACGGAATTTTGAATTTCCGCGCCACTCCCGCGTCGAAATTCACCACTTCTCTCCGCAGTCTGGCAACTCCGCTCCAACTCACGATTGCGTTTATCGATCGTGGTGAGCAGCGTTGCCAGTTCCGTGTCTCCAATTCCAGTTTCGATGTTTTAGCGTTGCCATTTTCGTTCCAGTCGCAGTGTGACCAATAGTGTGGCCACTGTGAAAAATCTAGTATTTCCATATCGTGTTCCCTATCGATCGCACTATCGATCGACCGCTGCTATCGCAGCGCCCCCATCCCGATTTTCATTACCGCGTGGCTGCTTTGAAAAGGTAAGTGTTTTTTGGTGCTATTTTCCTTTGTTTTCCAGCAATCTGACCATTTTATCTTCTTGCAGCTCCATGTGATGTATGAATGAATGCCCTTGGATGCTCCGGGGTGCGGACCATGGCCCCCGCGCGCCCCGGAAGACGACTTGCGGCTGCAAGTGTCCCGGTGTCCCGCGCCTGCGGCAGCCTCGCGTCGTTTTTGCCGGCCCGCGCGCCTGGCTTTCGCGCCCCTCGGTCCGCTCCTGGCATGGCTGCCGTAGAGGTCGTTGACCCCTTTTTGTTTCCGTGCTGCAGTCTGTGTTACTGCTTGTGTTGTTGTGATTGTTGTCGGCGCTGGCTGCGCCTGCGCGTATGTTGCCGCGCGCATACCCTCCCCTGTCCCAGAACATACTCCTCTACTATGTTCTAGCCCCAATCTGGGGCTCCTTTATTGGGCGCGGTAAACTGTGGCCTCGCCTGCCACGGATACCTTGATCCGGTACCGCCTACCCTCCGCGACGACCAACTTGGCCCATCGCTTCTGCCGCGCTCTCCCCCGCTGCCGTCTCGCCTCAGCCGCGACCTCCGGTGGCCACTCTTCCTCCGCGATCGGCGTCCACGGCTCGCCTCTCGCGGAATGCTGCCGCTGCAGCTCCGGCCTTTCCGGCGGGGCACGAGCCTCGGGGCACGAGGCCTGCCGCGCGATCTTCGGCGCCGCTGCTAGTGGACTGGGCCACTCCCACGCCGTCTTCTCCAACGGCGTCTCTCCTCCCGTCCTCTTCCTGCACTCCTGTGCCGGCCATCGCCACGTCACGACCGCCTCGTGCCACGTCCCGCCGTCTGCCTCGACCACCCGTCGCTCCTCCGCGATCCGCCATGCCTCCTGCTGCTCCCGCGGCGGTGGTGGCGGTGGTGTCGCCGGTGGTGGTGGCGGTGGTGGGGGCGGTGTCGCCGGTGGTGGCGGTGGTGTCGCCGGTGGTGGTGGCGGTGGTGGGGGCAGTGTCGCCGGTGGTGGTGGCGGTGTTGTCGGCGCTGGCGGCGGCGGTGTTGCCGGTGGTGGTGGCGGTGGTGGGGGCGGTGTCGCCGGTGTGGTGGTGGCGGTGTTGTCGGCGCTGGCGGCGGCGGTGTTGCCGGTGGTGGTGGCGGTGGTGGGGGCGGTGTCGCCGGTGGTGGTGGCGGTGGTGTAGTTTGGGGCTCCCACAGGCGGGCCTCCTCCTCCTCGGCCGTCCTGAGCAGCCGTCGCACTGCTGCCTCGGCGTCCTCCTGACGCCTCCTCTGGCTCGCCAGCCGGCCGTACGTGATTCGGCGCGCCAAGAACATCTGCCGGTGGTCCCTCTCCTGTCTGTGGGTGGCGCCACCCCGAGCGGGATAAAGCCCTTCCCCTGCCCCGCGATATGGAGGCGGTGGGCCTTGAGCCTCACCCGCTCCTCTCGTCGCAGGTGATCCTCTTCGTCCGAGGACACCTCCGGGGTGACAGAGTCCAACGCCTCCCCGGTCTCGTCATCGTCATCCGACGAGAGCGACACCACGGATCCAGCGTCGTCCGGCATCCGTGCCTCCTCGTCCGCGTCGTCCTCTAGCTCCACGTCCGGGATCTCGCCGCGGTCCTCCTCCTCCGATGGTGACGGGGAGCGCGACGCCAAGGGTGACGCGCACAGCTGGAGGTAGGGTTTGGGATCCTGCCTCCATATCGCTGCGGGCTGTTCCCTGGCGCCGGCTCCGCGTGCCTCGGATTTGCTGCGTCGTGCTACGGTTCTTGCCATGTTGTTGCTGCTGCTTAAAGTCTTCGAATAGGCAGATCCGCTCTGCTCTACTCTCCGCGTAACCTCTGTTCTTCCGCCGCGCTCCTGTTCCGTTATTCCGCAGGGCTTGTACCGGTAACGGGACTTGACCTTCGTGTACGCCTCCTACGGAATTTGCATCTGTGTGCGCCAGCCGGTAACGGTAGTTGTGGTTTTTGACCCTCCTCTGACCCGCTCTCGCGCTCCTGTTGTGTGTGTGTTCGTGTATCCGTGTGTGTTTCATATGTTGTGCCCGTTTCGATACACCGTATCGTCCTCTCTCTTTTCCCGTTAACGCCAAGCACAGTGCATCCTCGATTCGTGGTCGTTTCAATTTGCTCACTCCCGGGCTTTAGGTCGCTTATGTGAGCTGTCTTTTCCTTGCCGCTTTCCTCGTGCCGTAACTTGCAGATCACCGGCGAGGTGAACTTCGTGATTTTAAACGGCCCATCGAATTTTGGGGCCAGTTTCGCCGCGAAGCCATCTACTGCCTTGGACAGGTGGTGCTCCTTGACCCAGACCTTGTCCCCAACCTTCGGCTTCCATGGTCGCCTTCGGAGATTGTAGTGCCGCGCCTGATCCTGCGCTGCCTTCTCCATGTTTCTCCTGACCAACTCAAAGATTTCCTTTAATTTTTGTGCGTTCTCCGTGGGTGTTTGTGTTTCCATTCCTGTTCCGGTTGTCTGCTCGTCATACAGCGCGTTTGGGAGTCTCGGCTCTCTACCCTGCGTGATAAACGCTGGCGAATAGCCCGTTGTCTCCGCCACACTTGTATTCACGGCCAACTGCAATTCTGGCCACTTTTCATCCCACGTCCTCTGATCGGCTCCGGTGAACTGCGCGATCATTGTTTTTACGGTCCTGTTGGTTCTCTCCGTCGGGTTTTCTTGTGGCGTGTACGGTGCTGTAAACTGGTGTCGGACACCCAGTTCCTCCATGAACCTCTTGAACGCTCTGCTTGTGAACTGCACGCCGTTGTCGGTTATCATTACTTTAGGTACTCCGTATCGCGAAATTATCCGTTCTCTGATGGCCTTTTGAAGGGTTTCCGTAGTTGCCCTTCGCATGGGCACTATTTCGGTCCACTTTGAGAATCGATCCACCAAGACTAGTAGCATCGAATTCCCGTGTTTTGATCGTGGCAGGGGACCGACGAAATCGGCGCATACCGTAGCCCATGGCTCCTCCGGAATTTGTGTTAGCATTTTTCCGGCTGCCTGGAGTTGGTTCGGCTTGTATTTCATGCAGCTTTCACAGTTCCGCACATATTTTCTTACGTCTCGATGCATACCCGGCCAGTAATATCTTGCAGCCACTCTTGCAATCGTTTTCCGACTGCCCAAGTGTCCGGCCGTTGGCATGTCGTGATTCTCAGATATGACCCTTTTTCTCGACTCGGTGGGTACACACAGCTTCCAGGCGACTACGTCCTCGTTGCCAGCCCTGTGTGGAATATGTCGGTACAGCCGGTTGGCTTCCACCAGATAATCGGGATATTTTTGTTGATTCTGCGTAACCTTTCCTTGCATTTCCTTTATCCAGGGGCATTGTGCTCGTTCTTGCAGATCGGTTTCTTTATTTTCCAGTCTTCGGCACGTTTCTGGTAGCGGCTGCCGTGACAGGGCGTCCGCTACTATGTTAAGCTGGCCCTTCCTGTATGCGATTTCAAAATCGTACTGTTGTAACTCCAGCGCCCATCTCGCGATTCTGCCGGATGGACTCTCGATACTATTCAACCACTTCAGGGCCATGTGATCGGTTATCACTTTGAAGTGGTAGCCCTCCAGGTAAGGTTTTAATTTCCTGATGGCCCACACGATTGCTAAACACTCTTTTTCTGTTGCAGAGTAATTCCTTTCCGCCCCGTTC
This sequence comes from Drosophila lutescens, assembly GCA_037075285.1. Taxonomy (NCBI): domain Eukaryota; kingdom Metazoa; phylum Arthropoda; class Insecta; order Diptera; family Drosophilidae; genus Drosophila; species Drosophila lutescens. The sequence goes on from JBAMCF010000331.1 coordinate 32,778, forward strand.
AAGGATCGGCTGGAGTAGGAAATCACCCGCTCACCCTGGTCCGAATGTTGTGTGAGAATAGCACCGAGGCCGTAATCGCTGGCGTCTGTTTGGAGTACAAACGTTTTGCTGAAATCGGGGCATGCCAGGATTGGGTCAGCAACTAGCCTGGCCTTGACGGCTTCGAACGCTTGCTGGTGATTGTTCGTCCATTCCCATTTTGCTTTCTTCCGGAGGAGTGCGTTCAGGGGCTGCACTATGGTGGCAAAATCTGGTACAAATCGCCTATACCATGATGCCACCCCCAGATACTGGCGCAGCTCCTTGACGTTTGCCGGTGGCTTCAGCTGGGCTATAGCCGACACCTTCTCCGGGTCCGTCCCAATGCCTTGGTCTGTGATTCGATGCCCTAAGTATTGCAACTCTTTCCTGAAGAATTTACATTTATCAGCATTTACTTTCAGGTTTGCTGCCCGCAGTCTTCTGAACACCTCTTTTAGGTTCTGCATGTGTTCCTTTATGGTCCGTCCGATGACGATAATGTCGTCTTGATACGCAAAAGCGTGCGGCATCATCTCGGGCCCTATGACCTGGTCCAACGCCCTTTGGAATGTCGCCGATGCCGAGTGTAGTCCGAATGGCATGACTCTCCATTGGAATAGACCTTTTCCTGGGACGGTGAAGGCTGTGTACTGCCTGCTGTCCGCCTCCAAGGGTATCTGCCAGTACCCGTCCTTTAGATCCAAGCTGCTGATGTACTTGGCTTCTCTCAGTTGGTCCAGAATGTAGTTTATCATTGGCATCGGATACGCGTCCTTAACGGACTTTGCGTTTATTTGCCGGAAATCTACGCACAACCTCCAT